>JAOZJS010000898.1:0-17705 GCA_025882695.1 Amerodectes protonotaria
ATTCAACAGGTGGCAGCCCCCTGATTTTGAATTCTTATTTGATTCAACAGGTGGCAGCCCCCTGACGTTGGCCTCATATTTGAATCAACAGGTGGCAGTAAAAATGCAATGCAGTGAAGCCAACTCTCATTTTTCAGGGGCAGTCCCCTGATTTTGGTTTCATATTTGATTCAACAGATGGCAGCCCCCTGAGATTTGTTTCATTTTTGATTCAACAGGTGGCAGCCCTCTGAGCTTGAGTTCATATTTGAATCAACAGGTGGCAGCCCCCTGAGATTTGTTTCATATTTGATTCAACAGGTGGCAGTAGAAAATGCAATGCAGTGAAGCCAACTTTCATATTTCAGGGGCAGACCCCTGAGTTTGGGCTCATATTTGATTCAACAGGTGGCAGTCCCCTCACGTTGGCTGCTTATTTGATTCAACAGGTGGCAGCCCCCTCACGTTGGTTTCATATTGATTCAACAGGTTGCAGAAGAAAATGCAGTGCAGTGAAGCCAACGTTCGTACTTCAGGGGCAGTCCCCTGATTTTGGATTCTTATTTGATTCAACAGGTGGCAGTCCCCTGATTTTGGATTCTTATTTGATTCAACAGGTGGCAACCCCCTGATGTTGGTTTCAGAAGATCGTCAACAGGTGGTAGCCCCCTGAAGTTGGCTTCATATTTGATTCAACAGGTGGCAGCGAAAAATGCAATTCAGCGAAGCCAACTTTCATATTTCAGGTGCAGCCCCCAAACATTGGTGTCATATTTCATTCAACAGGTGGCAGCCCCCTGATGTTTGTTTCATATTTCATTCAACAGGTGGCAGCCCCCTGATGTTTGTTTCATATTTGATTCAACAGGTGGCAGCCCCCTGATGTTAGTTTCATATTTGATTCAACAGGTGGTAGCCCCTCTGTTTCGGCTCATTTATGATTCAACAGGTAGCAGCCACCTCTGGGCTTATATTTGATTCAACAGGTAGCAGCCACCTCTGGGCTCATATTTGATTCAACAGGTGATAGCCCCCTCTGTTTCGGCTCATATTTGATTCAACATGTGGTAGCCCCCTCTGATTCGGCTCCCATATGATTCAACAGGTGGCAACCCCTCTGTTTGGGCTCATATTTGATTCAACAGGTGGCAGCAGAAAATGCAATGCAGTGAAGCCAACTGTCATATTTCAGGGGCAGCCCCTTCTGGGCTCATATATGATTCAACAGGTGGTAGCCCCCTCTGTTTGGGCTCATATATGATTCAACAGATGGCAGCCCCCTGAAGTTGGTTTCATATTTGATTCGATAGGTGGCAGCCCCCTGAATTGGTTTCATATTTGTTTCAACAGGAAGCAGCCCCCTGATTTTGGTTTCATATTTGATTCAACAAGTGGCAGCCCCCTGAAGTTGGCTTCATATTGATTCAACAGGTGGCAATCCCCTGATTTTGAATTCTTATTTGAATCAACAGGTGGCAACCCCCTGAAGTTGGTTTCATTTTGAATCAACAGGTGGCAGTTGAAAATGCAATGCAGTGAAGCCAACTCTCATTTTTCAGGGGCAGCACCCTGAGCTTGAGTTCATATTTGAATCAACAGGTGGCAACCCCCTGATGTTGGTTTCATATTTGAATCAACAGGTGGTAACCCCCTGATGTTGGTTTCATATTTGAATCAACAGGTGGCAACCCCCTGAAGTTGGTTTCATATTGATTCAACAGGTGGCAGAAGAAAATGCAATGCAGTAAAGCCAACTTTCATATTTCAGGGGCAGTGACCTGAGATTGGTTTCATATTTGACTCAACAGGTGGCAGTCCCCTTAGATGGGTTCATCTTTGATTCAACAGGTGGCAGTCCCCTTAGATGGGTTCATCTTTGATTCAACAGGTGGAAGCCCCCTGATGTTGGTTTCATATTTGAAACAACAGATGGCAGCCCCCTGACGTTGATTTCATGTTTGATTCAACAGATGGCAGCCCCCTGACGTTGATTTCATGTTTGATTCAACAGGTGCCAGCCCCCTGACGTTGATTTCATGTTTGATTCAACAGGTGCCAGCCCCCTGACGTTGATTTCATGTTTGATTCAACAGGTGGCAGCCCCCTGAGCTTGAGTTCATATTTGATTCAACAGGTGGCAGTCCCCTGAGATTGGTTTCATAATTGATTCAACAGGTGGCAGTAGAAAATGCAATGCAGTGAAGCTCATATTCATATTTCGGGGGCAGACCCTTGATTTTGGGCTCTTATTTGATTCAACAGGTGGCAGTCCCCTGAAGTTGGTTTCATATTTGATTCAACAGGTGGCAGCCCCCTGAAGTTGGTTTCATATTCGATTCAACAGGTATCAGCCCCCTTCGGTTGAGCCCATATTTGACTAAACAGGTGGCAGTAAAAAATGCACTGCAGTGAAGCCAACTTTCATATTTCAGGGGCAGACCCTTTAGTTTGGGCTCATATTTGATTCAACAGGTGGCAGCCCCCTGAAGTTGGTTTCATATTTGATTCAACAGGTGGCAGCCCCTTGACGTTGGTTTCATATTTGATTCAACAGGTGGCAGCCCCTTGACGTTGGTTTCATATTTGATTCAACAGGTTGCAGCCCCATGAAGTTGGTTTCATATTGGATTCAACCGATGGTAGCCCCTTGAAGTTGGTTTCATATTGATTCAACAGGTGTCAGAAGAAAATGCAATGCAGTCTGAAAAAGTCGGAAAAACGTGTGCAAATAATCACCCCTGCACCATGCAACAGTTGGCTGTGCAACAGCACGGCAATTGTGCCTCCTCACACTCATTGAACTCACTTCGTATGCAGTGAGTCTAGTCTGCCCCATATTCCAATGCATAAGAAAATCCTATTGACATTTTAGGTCGAAGTTTATACAGTTCAATGCATTCGCTGAGATATCCCAGCCGTGCTGAAAGGGTCAAAAAACAATGAAAAATGGACATTAACAATTGTAGGCAACGAACAAAAGAATACAGATCAAATATAGGACTATATGATGATTGAATTGATAATTCCAATTCATGATAAGAAACGAGAAAACTACGCAAGAAAAAAAATTAACAAGGTTGAGATTCAAACTAGTGTGTGGTGAAATCGTTACAATTTTGTGGCCTAAATTTGGTATACATATGATTATAACGATGATGATGATGATGGCCGGATTCAACTTCCTTTTCCGGAACGTCATTATTATCAATAATTGCTGCCTTGGAACCTAAATTAGGAAATATCCAATCGGGAAAAATTGAGTTGCTGTTGTTTCAGTGATTATAATGTTCTTCCTCTAGTTCATGTTCCAATTTTTTGATTTGTTCATCGATCACTTTGCCGATGCTTTTAGATTTTTTGTCCTTTTCTTTTTTATCGTGTTTCATTTTATTCTTATTGTAATCAATATTCACTTTAAGCTTAATATTTTCTTTGGTCAAAAATTTTCTTATTTTGTCCATTATATTTTTTGGATTGATATCTTTTGATTTACCCTCATCCGATGAATATTCAACATGTTCCACATCTTCACCTTCGTCGGCATCATACGGATAATATTTAGTTGGTGATTCGTATTCAGACCATGGCTGTATCAATGTGGTTTTTTTGACTTTTTTCTGTTTTTTCCACTGTTGTGCATATTCGAAATCATCTTTCAGGTTGATATGTGGATGATAGATAGTTGGCAAATAGTCCGACGAACTACCATATGGTTCTTCATCCTGTTGCTGGTGGTTTCCATACTTTGATGTTGTTGAAGAAGATGATCCTGATCCCGATGCTTCCAGATCATCATCGTACATAACCGATGATTGTTCTGTGGAAGCAGAAGCAGACATGGATTTTTTGGCTTGTTTCAACTTTTTCAAAGCTTTCAATTTGGCCATGTTGGTTCTGGCAGCAGCAGCCGAAGTAACAGAAGCATCATCATTGAAAGTGCTTGCCGATTGATATTGATCGTAGTATGTGCTTTTTTTGCCATAGGTCGATGTATCATAATGTGATGTTCCATAGGATGGATATGGGCTTTTGTTGTAGCCACCACCGTAAGTGGGCGGCATGCTATATGAAGGTGGTTTATAACCACCACTATATGGCTTATATGGTTTCTTGTATTTGGGATAGGTGACCACCAGAACTTTTTTCTTGTGATAAATCTTCTCGATATCTTCGATGATTCTAAATCGAGAACGCCAAAACGAGATTCGAAAAAAAAACAAAGCGACCAATCAAAAAAGCCTACTTACGGAAACGGAAGCGGTAAAAATAATGGTATTGGCAAAATTAGTTTAGTTCCACCTTCGGGCATGTGCAAAAACAAATGTTCATCATCTTTCTTTTTGCCATATACCAAAGTATCGTGTCTTGTTGGTTGATTCAGGTCATCCAACAAGAGCAACAAAATCCAAGAAAAGAATAACACTTGGTTAAATAAGATCCATGACATGCTTCTTAGCATGGAACAACATTTGAATTTGGTAGTCATCATCATGAAGAATCAAAAAAAAAAACATTGATTTTGGTCCACACACACTCTTTTCCCAACCGCAGAGTTTCAATGCGTGATCATTTGAAGCACGAGCAAATTATCATCTGCTAATTTTAAGTAGCGGACACCGGAGCAAGTCGGATCGGCGAAATCGAACGGAGAAATGTTTTGCCAAGAAACCTTAAGGATGTACCACTGTTACTGATTAAATACTGGACAAACAAAAAACTAGTCTTTGAGAAATTGAAAGCAAACAGAAAACCTAGTTCCAGTTTTTGTCTTGATCCGGAAACAAAAATCCCAAGACATTTAACAAGTTAGGAGAGTATCTACCGTTTAATTAATCTTCAGCATCAAGACCGAGATAAGGTAACATAAACTGACCAAGTTGGTTTGTTTCCACATAAATCCTTCAGATATAATGCCAGTTGAAGAGCACCCGTTTGATATACGCAGACACACGCTCCCCTCTCTCTTTCTCGCTTGCTTTCATCCTATTTTTAACATGAATGCGGAAAACACGGAAGAAAACTGTTTCAAAAATGTCAATCAGAGATGAAAAAACCTAGAAAAACTAACAAACAAACAAGCAGAGAGTCCGGTAGATTGGATTCACTTGGATCAATCGATTCCGTGTTAAGGATCATCCTCAAGCTCTACGATCGGATTGGATGAGCAAGAAGGCAGAGCTTAAGAAATATCGCAAACAAAAATTTATTAATAGCCGAAAGGATCGTTTTTCAATATGGAAAAGACATGATTAATGGATTTTGGTAAATTGAAATACTTGATGCTGGATTAGCCAAAGACTTTTCCTGATTGCCTAATCTCACCACAATGTGGTCAATAAGAATTTATCGGATCGGAACTAATTCCGGACAGAAGTGTCTTAAGACATCCAAGATGTCCTGTCTGCACCACTTGGTCCCAAGAATCCATTCAAACTTAAAATATCCTCCTTTTGGTATCGCGCTCAAACTTCCAAATAGATGAATGCGGTTAGCTTTGGTTCAAAAAATAACCACCAGATGGCACTCAAATCGGTAACCTTTATTGAATCCGAAAATGTGTGCACATTTCCCTTCTAAAAGTTAATTTTTGTGTTTTCGTTTAGGTACACGCGGACAAGGAAGATTCAAAAAAACTATAATTATATTCTGATTATTATAACTTCCTTGTCTGAACTTTGAAAATATAGTTTATGCACCTAATTATGTACCCGAATCCCAAATATCAATATTGTTGAAAAGCATTTTCCTGCAAATTTTCGATCATAAATTGTTTAAATGCAAACAAGTTTTTTTGTTGATTCTGCCAATATGCCAGTGCCTTCCACTAATCATTTTGCATAATGCTGATTTTAAGGTTATCCAATCGGTTTGGCCGTTTCCACAACAAACCAATCCTAAAAATAAATGATGTTTTTAATTGTGTGCGAAATGATCGCTCATATTCATCAACAGCTGATTTGATTGCTCCGAATCTAGTGAAAACAATCACCGTAAGAACCTGTGTTGGTGATGTTTTTGATCAATTACGTTTGATTCAACCAAAACTTTATAAAAATTCACCAAATCAAGGTGTAGATATTACAATTGATTATGTGGATACTTGGGAGAATGGTAAACAATTCGATAAGACCATTGTGGCCGTACATGGAACAGCCGATAGCTATAATACATTCAATAGATTAATTCAACATTTTCGATCCACCAATGTACGAGTGATTGTGCCGAACATGCCAGATTTTGGCCATACCAGAAGAACGAATTTTCAATATTGGCATTCAACATTGGAGAAATATCATTTGTTAAAAGATTTTCTTCATAAATTACAAGTTGAAAAAGTGGATTGTTTGATTGGTCATTCTTTGGGTATCCAACCATGTTCGGCTCTTCTTGAAATGGTTAGTTTGCGACAACTGGATGTTTGCAATCTTTTAAAATTTTCATTTCTATTCAGCCCGATGGTATTCAAATCAAATCGATGGGCATCATTTCGCCACAATACTTCCTGGAATCTCTTCCACCCATGACGGTTAGAATTGCAAAACTAATCATGATGTTCAAATCAGAATTAGGCACTCGATTCTTGAATGCGATTAAATTTCATCAAGCACCGTTCGCTATTTTCAAATTCACTGATATGGATCAATTTTTCTTATTGAATTGTTGTGTCTACGACACACAAGTTCCATTGCACGATGCCGTAGAGCGGATCAAGTTGATGGCCAAACTGCAAACACCCGGGATTATATTGTTTGGCACCGATGAGAAAATGATCACCAAGTACAGTATTGATAGGTTACATCAATTGCTCAATATAACGGATAAAATTTTGATCAAAGAAGATGATCCAAAGCTTGTTCCTCGACTGCCAAAAAAAGGAATAACATCTTTTCTCTGTGAAAATGCTGGTCACTTTCCTCATGCCAAGTATTCAAAAGTGACTAATAGGCTGATTGAACGATTGATTGATATCGATTAGTTTGGGGCAACTCAATAGGCAATAGTTTCCCAATTGTTATTTAATTGTTAACATTTTTAGCCAATAGATGGCGATCCGGTTCTCAATAAATTATTTTTTTTTGAAAAATTCAAATTTAAGAATCATGTTGCACATCTATGCCAAAACCTACATTAGGACAATAATAGCTGAAAAAATAACTCAACAAACTGTTGGAAAGCCATCCTTTTGGAACTAAATTTGCAGGAGCATGGAATTCATTAGGGTTGCATTGGTTAGGATTCTTCGGATCAAACGCTATGATCGGACAAATTGTTGGCAACAAATTGATTGAATTAAAATGGATCAGATATGGGAAAACCTCGCTAGCATCCGAGCCGCATTTACGTTTCAGATGATCGAGTATACATTGTTCCCATTGATTGTAAGAGCAACAAGTGTTGCGCAAAAATCTGGTGAAATTGCCGTCCTTCTTGGCATTCTGTTGGATCCATTCACTGGATGCTTGCAAATCTCTTACGCACGTCATACGATATTCTTCGGATAATTTAACTTTGTCGATCAAACAAGGTGCCATTTTGAGAAATTCTAAAGCGATGGGAATAGGCGATTATCATCTAAAAAAATTTGGAGAAAATCATCCGAAAAAAAATGTTAACATTACTCGAACGAATCGGTTTTTGTGGATCACAAAATTCTCGAATATCCGACTGCAGTGGATCCAAATAGATCCTATTGGCCAAAGATAGGTGAACAGGATTGGCACAACGATTCAACCATAAACGAGCACAATACGGGCCATAATCGTGTTGATTACTACGGAAATGGATAAATACGGGACCGGATCAATCTGGATCGGATAATCTTAATATGTTGAATAAAGAAGAATGTTTTCTTACAAACAAAATTGTTCAAAATCTTCTTGGTTTCTTGGTATACCGGAACCACCGGATTGAGCAGTGAAATACATGTTTGGCTCTGCAAAACATTCGATCAGGTTGTCTAATTTGCAAAATTTCGATCGCTTCGATCCAACCAAACCAAACACCAATAATGATAGTAATGGAAACAAGAATGTTTTCGAAATTGGCCCATGTCCCATGAACATTATTGCTGTTTGATCGAAGTCGATTGATACAACAACGAGAATGATTCCATGGAAACTTTAGCACTGCTAACCTGCTTGAATGATCAAAGAGCTTCGACCTCGGAGATTCGTGTCTATGATGTGCGCGTGTGTGTGTGAGTGTGAAAACCTTCACCAGAAATACCAGAAATTTCCTGCGAAACACCCCGCCACGAAATTCGAAACAGACTTTCCTTTAAGCGATTTTTTGCAGGAAAAAAATAAGATGAACAAGAACAAAAGCAAACACAAGGTTTTGAAAATGCGAAGGTCTCAATATCTGTTTGTCATTGATTGATTTAATTGTTATTTTGATCAAAGCCAAACATTATGATTATTTGCACTATTTGTCCATCGAATTACAGAGTTCGGTACACCCGAAAAGCAAACACCGCCGAAATGAGGACAATAGGTCCATCGGTCCTAGATGAATCTCTTAAATGGATATGGTTGAAAGATTCGATTTTCGGATATGCTCAATATGATTGATAACAGCTTAAATGTTTCCTTCCGAATATGCTCTCGAATCTTTCCATCATCCACGAGGGAATAATATTGGTCTGGATTTGTCTAGGAATCCATCAAGTTTAAAGGTTAATAACCTTCCTGAATTCCCTCTATTCTGGGGTGATCGGACTTTGGCTGGTGAACTAATGCTATAACTAAACTAAACTTAAATGGCTTGATTCTATGCTAACGACACAAACAATTCGATACATTTTCTATATTGATATTTGATAATTAATATTATTGAAATGGATCGATACAGCCTGGCCCGGAATTATAAACAACATTCTGTTTGGAACACGACCAAAACGACAACACAAAACAACCCCGGATTGAACAACAAGGAAGCAGTGTAAAACTTCACACAACAACCAAGGAGAGTTACATTTGTGTTTCTGTTTTTCCTGCAGAGATCATTTAAATTTTGGCGATCAGATCACCAAGTTGATAACTAGAGAACACAATGAAACGTGTTGATAATGGCCATGTCAGCGGCCGTGTTTACTATTTCATATTCGACAAATTGTTCAAAAGCATTCTGATTTTAATGCTTATAACATTGATGATTCTTTGGATTGTTCTGTGCGTGGAGACCACCAAACAGATCGTTCTGGTACAATCGGGAAAATTTGGCAGATCACGTGATGGTGAAGATGGTCGATTTGTAATGCAACAACAACAACAGCAATTGCCACTGTTCAACAAATCCACATTGTCCAGATTGTTTCTATTGGCCATATTCAACACGATCATTGAAGAATTATTGGCATTGATGGCCATCATCAGTTTGATGATTGATAGCCATAATAGCAGAAAAATATTCTTTATAACAATCGGAATTTTGACCATGATCTGGTTGATTGAACAATATCGTATTGCCGATCTTTATCATTCGATCGATGTGATTGAATTGCAAAATTCACGGATGATCATCACCAGTCACGTGGTTCATTTGATGGTCATCATATTTGGATTATTGATTTCCGTTATGGTCAATCGAAAACAAGATGATCGATCAAGCAATGATGTGAAAGATTATGGCAGGAATGATGGAAGAATAATTAAACAGAGCAACGATCTGAACCAGAATCCGATAAAGTTGGCTCAAGTAAAATCCACCATGATCAGTGATAGATTTAAGAAACGATGCGATTGGATGCGTACAACATTCATCAAACGAGACAAATCTTCGAATCAATCTGTTCCGGAAAACGATGCCACCATTGGTGAATCGCAGAACAAGCCCATAAACACCGCCTTGGATGTTTAAAAAAGAGATGATTAGTTTTACGTTTTCAAAGACGTGTTTAGCTTTAGGTTTTTATTTTATTTTTTCATCATTTTTTTTATTACAAATAAAATCTCAATTGGATCCCTTAGAGTCTCTTCCCATTCAGCCTATTCAGCGAATCGGATATCGGATCCCAATGAACAAATGAATGAATGAATGTTGGATTATTAATATCTGTCCTGAAGTGATCCATCAAATTGAACAACCAAGTGAGGGCAGTGCAAACGTCCATTGGTTGGACAGGACGACTGTATGGGCGTAACAAAAGGAATGTGTGCCCAAAGATGTGTGTGTGTGTGTGCTGCTCTCTCTATTCAGATTATTATCCAATCAAATTCGATTGTACGATATTGATAGGCTGGCTGGCACTGCTAGAAGGTGGGCTGCTTCTCTGCCAACCATGCATGTTTCATTTGCGCATGATTTTGTAGAAAAGCATCAAAAATTTGAAATATTTCATCAAAAACTGCGGGAAAAGGTTTTATATTCATAATTATTTTTTAAGGTGAATTTCAAAATGGCTCACCCTGACGAAAACCTGCTTGGTGATCAAACCGTAACCACCATAGGTGAAACCGTAATGATTTTTTGTGTGAAATTTCCAAATATAATCACTTTGTTTCAAATGTAAACGAAACACATTTCCAGCGCAATAATTGTTGGAATATTTCATTCTAGCATCGATGCTCAACAACAACGGTATCCCTTTAAAATGTATCATTTTCGGATATAACGAGAATGCATAATGTGATATGAATGCTACCATAAAATTGGCCACCACGATCAGTAGAGCGACATGATCTTTGAACAAATGAAGAAAATCCTGTTGTTCGTCAATCACTGTTTTTTCATGTAAATTGTTGACCAACAGCCACGCGAAAAAGTAAAGATTGGTAGGCAACACGGTCAACATGTACAATACGAATACCGTGGAATGATCTCGTTCATAGGCCATGATGTGATCAAAACAAATGGTGTGATTTTTCATGAACCTGGTCAAGGCGACCTTGTTCCAAATACTTTGGATATTGCCCAACAGCAGAGATTTTTTTCTGGATTCCAAATTTTTGACAATTTTCTTGATTTTAACAAGGTGGGTTAAGATACCAGCCAACGCTGCGGCTAGAAGTATATTGGAGAATCGAAATTTGAAAAAAATATCCGAACCAATCCAAAAAAGATTGATTTGGATGCTGGCAAGTTGGATCACTTTTAGCCACCAAGATGTTTGGCCACCATTGGCATCTGTTTCAATCCAAATGTTCAATATATGCCAATAGAACAAATAATGAAGATACACCGCTCCCAGAAAAATCTCCACCATTATGGTTTGTACCATGTTCAGAATTATCACCGCAATCTTCCTGATTCTCAGTCGTTCTTTCGGATCGGTGATGAATGGCCGGGTTTTTGGATCCATACCAACATCGATGATAATACCGCTAAGATCGCTTGTATTTCTTGAATCGTATCTAAAACATGTTATCATGATAATTTTGTAAAAAGCTATGTAGGGCAGTATCATCAAATTGATGGAATTGTTTTCGCCGAAAATAACGTATGCAGCATCAGCCAGAATGATCCTTTGAAAATGGTTGAAGGGGATAATGTAGAAAGCCACATAACGTAATGGTGAGATCAATTGAAACCAAGCTAGCAAATAAAAGATACGAATCAATTTAGGATCACCACACTCGTTGATTCGATATATTTTTTGAAAGAATCGGTAAAAATCATCAACATCTTTGAATGGTTTGATCCAATTAAGTGTTGTTTGGAATTTATCCAAAAAATTTCCGGAAATTGGAACCATTTTTTACCACGAGAATATACCACGCGATGGTTGCCGGTCCAATTGTCGAATAACTTTGCTTTGGGACTACGTTTCACCTGAATTTCTATTCTATTCTATTCTATTCTATTCTATTCAATATGGTCCATAATGCTTTGTCAACTGGCTATCATCAAAAACAATTCATTTTGTTTTTATCTTATTTTATTTTTGTATAAAAAATGTACCAAAGAAAAAATTCCAATTTTATTTTGACAAATGATATTCTCATCTGACAGGATTCCAATGTATTGTATTGATTCGGTAAATGATAACAGAATCAATATCACTCCGGAGAGACTTGATTAATTTTTGGTACGGGTCCCGATTCAGTGATCAAATACATTTTTGTTTTTGAAAACGGAAAAAGGAAACAATTATGAAACATGCAACACCACACGAAACAACAAAAAGAGGTTGAGCATTATACCAAGTACAAATCCATACAAATTCAATTTTTTTTTGGCTGCCAAGTGAGACGCTATCAACCAATTTGTGTTCTCTCAAATAAAAAATCATTACTGTAGGTGGGTTTCAACAACATTTTACATTACAATATAAAATACATAGAAGGGGATGTGGCATCAGTCTGTCTGTCTATCTGTCTTGGTGTCTGTGCGCTTGCTGATCTTCAAACCACAACAACAAATATAGAGCTTTAAAGCTTATAATAGCTTTGGTTTCAGGTTGAAAAATTAATTATACAGAGCAAAGCATAGAAGAAGGAGGCGGAGATTCGACGGCGAACAACCAAAGTCAAACCAAGCTTGAATATACAGGGAGGCAGGCACGAAATGCACACGCACATGCACACACACATTAATCATCAATAAGGATTCAATTTTCAGCGTATGAAAAACTCGAATACTGAAATCCAAATTTTTTTACAAAAAAAAGTATATTTCTTTCGTATTCAAATTTGATCCAGATTTCATCATCATAATCATTCGAAGTGTTCATTCAATCCAATTTTAGCAAGTGAAGAAGAAGAAGAAGAAAAATACTGCAATGCATCCGTCTGTGTGTCTGTGATGCTGGATCTGTGGATCATTGTCAATACGAATTTATTTCTTCTTCTTTTTCGTCTTCTTTTTATTCCGCTTTGATATTGGATTCTCGCTAGTGGATCCTCGGATATTTTTGTTTGGAACAAGAATATTCTTGGAAGCAGAACGAGAAAAAAAATCTTCTAGTTTCATGATCCGGAATGTAAATAAACTTGGTTTGAAATTATAATTTCATCTTCCTTCCTTTCCCGTTTCGTACGTTGTTTTGTTCGGTCTTAGTCGTCGGTCGTCGTCGTACTGTGCAGTCGGTTTTTAATGTTATTGAATCTCTTTCTCGGTATGTCTGTGTGCGTGTGTGTGTGTGTGTGTGTTTGTCTGCTGTTAAGTTTGATGACATTATTATTATTGGCCACCATCACCATCACCATTACCATCACCATCACATTATTATCCAAAAGTAATACATCTGGTTCATCCATTAGGTTTATGAAGTGACATGATCCAAAATCCCATCCAACCATATACTGTAGTTTGGTTATGTTGCAATCGGCGAGCGAAGAAACAAAAAAAATTACATGGATGAAATTGGAATGATAATAATAAATAAACAGAGGATCCAACTTGATTCTGGATCCTCTGCATTCGGCGCCCAATAGGATCCGCGTTGGACGTTTAACTAGCTTGGTTTCCCTTTTTTTTCTCTCTCTCTCTCGCTGGCGAAAAACAATCCATTTCCTTGGCTGATTCTAATTCCAGTTGAAAATAAATTATCTCTTCGGAATGCAAGCGAAACAACAACAACAACAAGGTTTCGTTTTTGTATTTTTTTTGTGCTCCAATCAAAGATTGAAATGTTTGATCCATAGCCACCGTTTCCTTCTGTTCAGGCTCTTTTTGCTGCTGAAATTGGTTTAGATTTCCACCATCATTGTTTTGATTATATTTCTTCAGTCGATTTGTTGTAGAATGATGTTTCCTTGCTCTCTGCCAATCGCTCTTGTTGGCTTGGTATTCAAATTCCGAAACAAGAAAAAAGCTCATTGAAATCGACCGAAGGAAAGGAAGCAAGCAAAAAAAACTATTGGATCTCGAGCACTTGAAATGGAAATTAAATTGGTGGAAACGGAAGAAAAAGGCGAAGAAGACAGAAAGACGCCAACCAACGGAAAAAAAATAAAATAAATCTCATTATAATTTAATAGGTCCATTTTGGGATAGTTGTTTTGTTGATCTAGCTACGCCCATCAAGCTATAGGACACACCTTCATATCTTTACGGCTGCTTGGCTTCTCCTTTATGTCTGACTGTCTGACTGTAGGACTGTCTGCCTCTCTGCCTGTTTCTGCCTCTCTCTCGCTCCTCCCCTGTGCAGCCGATTCAAAATGAAACTTTGATTTTCAAACATATTAAATGCTTGAATGATTAAACAAGACATTATTAGGAGCCCGAGGAACATGGCAACAGAATATTAGCAAAATAAATTCGGATTCGTATCTAGCAGCCATGATGTTGATGGTGATGATGATGAAGAGGAGGAGGATGAGGATCCGGATAATCAGCACAATCTTGTGCAAACAAAATCGGTTATTTTTGAGCATGACCAAATTAGAATGCTTAGAGTCCGGCGCCATTATGCTTAGATCAATTGATTGGAAAAAGGCTTTTGCATGTCATCGATCCGGATCGATCATTGAAATTCGATTGAGATTCGATTTTGGGCGTAAGACAAGTTCATGGTGAAACATTGATCGCGTTCGGCTTTCAAACGGTTATCAAATATTGCCATTGGCGGTGGATCTGCCGGTGGTATCTTTGATTTGGTCCACGATATAATTATTACCATCGTTGAAGCCGGCGTTGGTCGGTACAACATAATCAAATTTTTCTGGAACATAAACAAACAATGTCGGATGTTGAAATGTGGATGTAACCCCAGTGCCGCTGCTGCTGTTGCTGCTGGTGATGGTGTCAGTCGTCGGTCTATGTCGTGCGGCCACGGGTACAGTCTCGAAAGATACATGGATATCGTTGTTACTATTATTGGATTCTGGTTGGATTGATGTCATTGCAACCGGAACATTAACATTAACTGTTTCGGCACATGCCATTAGTTTGGTTGATGAATCGTATGAACCATTGCCACCACCACCAACAACATTATCATCATTATGATAGAATTGAACACACAAACGACTTGGATCGACGACAACATCATCATTAACATCAACATTGTTAAAGTCTTCACCGCCGACGATAATTTGATCGTCTGGCAAATCAACATAATCTGCTTCTCCGGGTTTAAATCTTTGCTGTTCAACATTGTCAGCGTTCATCGTCATCGTGATTCTGGCTCCTTTTCCTCTACCATCCGATTTGCTTGTATAGAATCCGATGTCGAGATTTTGATTATCCTCATTGATATTGGCCCCATTATTCTGGTTGTTGATCGGAGCTAATTTAGTGGAAAAGATTGGCTTCGGTTCTGTCATGGTTGTTGTTTCAGCCATCAACATGGCTGACGTTGATTCGAATTGATTGCCATGATGAGCTATCACATTGGTTGGAGGTTCTTCGGCCGCCAAACCGTAGATATTTGCATTCTGCCAAACCAGCTCAACATGATTGGTTGAATATTTGTCATTATTATTTAATAAAGAACCTTCAATCACGTTTTGATTCTATTTTGTTGGGTGGGGAGGGATATCAATCCGAAAAAAAAATGGAAAATTGTAAAAGGATAGCGAAAATTAAATGTATTTACCTGAACTTCAAGCTGTTCCAATTTGATTATGGTGAATTGTTGTTGTTCTTGTTGTTGCTGCTGTTGCTGTCGTTCCTCTTCCGGGAGGTCCATTTCCGTTTCTGGTTTGTCATCGTTGGTATTGTTGCCACTGTTCATGGTGTTTGGTTTCCGTTTTCTCCATTTGCGACACAAACGAATAGCGGCATAACCGATCAACGTTATGAGCACCACGGCCAAGGTCAACCACGCAACGGTGAACAATAAGAATATCATTGGCCTAAACAGCGCAGCATTGTTGGAATCGACCGAAAACGATTTTGGAACTAGTCAAAACAATGATTGAACAAGAGGATCAATTTTTGTTTTTAAATTTTAACAAATCCATCGGATCTATATTTAAGCTGCTTCGGTCGCCGGAAACAAAACCAATCACAGTTCTCTGAGCCAAATTGCCCTGAAAGTAATCTCTCATTTTTTTTTCTCACAAGCTTACCAACAATGAACGATCCAGAGGATGAAGCTTCTTGTTGTTGTTTTTGTTGTTCTTGTTGTTCGGTTTCTTGTTTGAATCCGACGCGCCTTTTACGATTATCATTATTTTCATTCAGACTATCGGGGCTGAATCCTGCCGGATCCAAAACTGCTTTTGATGGTTCATTCAATGGATTCATCAGCTCCAACGATATTGGTTTGTTTGTTTGAATAACATCATCGGCCACCATAATCCAATCATCATCGATATTTTTAAATAAACGATTATGATCACGTACATCCGGATCGTTTTCCAATAATTTCCTATGTAACATTGTCATGATTCGTATTATAAATCCATGTTCACCATCGATCATTCTGTTTCGGTTGTTGTTGTTGTTGGTCAAATTGGACAATTGGATGGTAAAATTTCCAATAATTTCATCATCATCCTCGAATGGAATCGCAAATTGATTTATTTGAAATGGAGCTATAGTTTCAAAGTGAAGGGCGTTAACAATATCATGATCGATACTATCGTCAATATCGTATAGCTCTATTCTATAGATTATCACAGAATTTCCGGAATTCAACGATGGTGATGGTGATGAAGATCCTGGTTGATATTGATCACTGGCCATTGTTGTTGTTGTTGTTCTTCTCTTATTGTTTTGTTTGGCTATCCTCAGGCTGGACCATAGAATCGAATTGGCTATGTATGGCGAATGGGGAATAAAAAAAGCGCGAAAAACAAAATTGAATCGACCAACAACAACAACAACAAAAAATTTGCGAAAAAAAAACCCGAACAAGAAAAAAAATGGATGCTTTCCGTTTGTTTTTCCGTATTTTTCTTTTTATGTTTTGGTTGAGAATTCAAGATTTATCACAACCGGATCCAACATTAATGTGGGTGTGGCCTGGAGCGTTTTTGGTTTTACCGAAAGTTTTTTTTACACACACACACACACACGCCGTTCCAGCACCAAAATAATCGAATGCGGTTCAATATAACAATTCAAAAATCGACTACAAAATCCAATGATGTTGGCCGATTGTGGGTGTGACCAGGCAAGAGTTTTCCTGGAACTACAACCAACCAGCCAGCCAAAAAAAAGAATAACATCATCACAATCACCATCGACTAGAAATGTTCAACACGATCCAGAACACACACACACATGGGCAGACACATCAACCAAAATTCAAATTCTATGCACACAATTTTTCTCTGGCCTCGGTCTACCATCCCGAACACACACATCGAACCAAAACTTGTTTTTTTCTTTGGTTTTGTTTTGGTGTATTTTATTATTGCCATCGTTGCTGGATTCTGGATCGGGCGCAGGGTGCTGATGGGTCGGGGCCCTGGTGGTGGTATAGGAGACTCGGCGGGTTTGTTTTTCCTGGAAGTAAGATCCTGAATTTGCACTTTGATTAGCTTGAAACCCTAAAATTGTTCTAGTTGTTTCAGATTTTTCTGTTTGCCGAAGAAGCCCAAAAGAAAGATGGCGAACAAAGTGCGGAGAAAATTATGATCCGATGCAGACACCACCGCCATCAGCTTCTGTCATAAAATGAAAACTTTGGCCGCACCACAAGGGCTTACTTAAAAACCGAGCAATGCAGAAAAAAAGCTTTATAATAACTTTTTATGAAACTTTATTTCAGGGAACCAGAATACAAGAGGCAGCCAAGAGAAGAATGAGAGAATCCTCTCTCCTCGTCTCCCTTTTTTTTCCACATATATCCTTTCTTGGTCGACAACAACAACCATAATAATAAAAAAAAAACG
>JAOZJS010000899.1:0-17703 GCA_025882695.1 Amerodectes protonotaria
ATTGAATTCAACAGCAAATAAATTTATGGCGCGCGTGCATCGACTTGTTGCATCGTTGTTTAAGGTGATTGATCTAACTCCTGCCGATGCCGGGGGTTAACAACAATCACACATTGTTCAACAGGTTGGATTCAACACAGGCGGATCCAACGTGGAACGCCCACAACTCCCATCTCGATCTCTCACTCTTTCTCTTTGTGTTTGTCTGCTTCAGTCTTAAATTCACTAATCGAATCATCGAAATTTTGGACAGATTTATTGCCTTTCTCTCTGTGTTTGTCGGGTGTCTGTGGAAATGGTTGGGAGCAGAGTGTATCCCTTTCAAGTAGGCTCCCAAACTACAACAGCAAAAAATTAACCCGCCAACCGATGATGATGATGATGATGATTGTAATCCACTTTTATCCTTAAAATGATTCTGTAAATTTAAAACAGACCAAGAACGAGAGAGAGATCCCGATAATAACACACACACACCAAAAGATGCTTTGCCTCAAACATCATCATCATCAATTGATGTTGCTTCTTCCAGCATCTCTCTCTTGGAAGCTACATTGGCCAAAACCTACTAACTTAGTTTATGTTACACAACACACAGATCTTCTCTCGATGTGTGTGTGTGTGCGCGTCAATTAGTTCCAAATCTGTTTGTTTAGGCTTTGTGGCAGTCGGGAGTTTATTTCGGTTATTTAGTTGGTTAGTTAGTTAGTTATCATCGTGGCTGCTTCATTGGTGGAATATTCATCAACATCAACATCAAACACCAAAGTCGAGCCACCAGAAGATCACAAAGCGCGCATTTGGCGTTTGGTTGGCCGCATCACCGCAAACCGTTACTCGAAAAATTGGTGCGTGTGTGCGTGTGTGTGTGATTTACCGGCGGGGATTTCCATCATCATCATCATCATCATCGCGACCATAAAATGATAATGATAATAATAACCGCCAAAATCTTTGCGGGTTTTTTATTATTAACCGGATCGCCCTAAAAGGAAACGCGCACGCCAACACACTCACTCGCATGCAAGCAAAACGCAAATTGGTGTGTGTTTTATTTTTGGGAAATCAGGGTCATTTGGAAGCATTCGGGGGTTAAAAATTTCATAAATTTCCATGTTCTCTCTCCGGTTGACTGGCTGGCTGGCGTGAAAACCCTTCTCCTTCTCCGGGTGTATTCTTCTCCAATTGACCCCGTTCAGAACGAAGGAAATCACATTGATGATTTACCATTGCACACGACAAGACATCATCACGACAAACTAGTTTTTCTCCCATCTCTTGTGGTGGTGGTTACCCGCAAATCTCCCAAAACACACACATCGCCCGACAAGAGGATTCAATTATCAGTCTTTGACTGAGTCATTCTTATTGTGTTGCCGATTCCATACCATTGGTGTTGATGATTATTGCACAGCATCCCAAAGATCGTACCAGGGCTGCCACACGAGAAAATCCATTCTGCCATTCGAACCATCATCGTTGAGACATCATCATCATCGTCGTCGTTGTCGCGTGTGTATACGCACCGCGAGTTTGTCAAACCGATGTTGGTGTCCAATGGTGATCACAAGATCATAATTAATAGTGTTAATATTTTTTAATTTAAATCCACGTTTCGTCTTAGTTTTGGGCCATATCTTTTGTTGGTTGGATTGATTGTTGTTTGCTTTGTAGCTTTTGTTTTTTCCCGTTTCGTTTTGTTTTGTTTATTTGCAACGTTGTGATATCGCGTTTCCCGTACCACGGACGTGTCGTTGATTATAACATCGACCTCTCACTCTCTCTCTCTCTCTCTCTCCTTTTCTCTCGCACCATTTGCCATGTTTCAATCGTTTATTGGTCTCTTCTCTTCTCTCTTCCAATCACTGCTTGTGGTGGTTCATCGACAATGACATTCTGTAGACGATTGAGCTACGGTGTACATTTTCATTTCATTCGATATTGTCGACGACGACGACGACAAATATACACAATCAACAGGTTTGATCAATACGATCCCATCGGAAAATTATTCACGAATACACGAACAAGAATATCGAGAATCCGACATCTTTCCATCTCTCACTCTCAGTGTGTGTGTGTTTGTGTGAGTGGGTGTGGTGCGGTGTTTTGCTCTTGGAACTACCGAAATCATCCGGGGGAACAATGTCGCCGTTTCGCTCCAAGTTCCTTGGTTTTAAATGTTTCCCATGCAGTGATCCCGGCGATGCTGTATCAGATTATTCACATCTTTTGTATTATTATCCCCGGACGAGATTTACAACTATTCCGGACGGAAATACCTCATTATCTTCAATGGCACCTGCACGAGCAAGATCAGCTACCGAATGTTTGACGAATAGTTTTCTTCATTCAAACAATAATAACAACAAGAGCGATGATTTTGATGGTTCATCACAATCACTTGTTTGTCAACGAACGCTTAATTCCAATATTCTGAGGTTTGAGAATGACTTGTTGAACGGACCGGAAACGGTTGTTTGTTGTCTTCGAGGGGATTTCCGCACGTTTTTTTCTATTCAACCTGTTGATTCCATTTTCGTTTTTCTGTCGTTTTTTGGATATTCTTAGGATGCGCAATGGAAATTTCATCGAATTTACATCGGATTCCGAAGGAAAAGATGAAACATGTTCAATCATTTCTTCACATCAATATTTAGCCACAACCAGCAGCAACACCAGCGGCGGCGGCACCGCAACAAATCCTGGTGGTTCTCAAGATTTGTTCTCGATTAATCATCGTAACCAGAATCATTTTTCGGAACAACAACTATCACCAAAAGGTCATGATGTAACATACCATCATCAACAGCAACAAAGAACAAAACCGGAATCAAACAATTTCCTTATTATTGGTGATGAAAGTTACCAAACGGCGGTGGATAATTACTTAAAAAGACAATCAAATCCTATTGCTTACTCGGTAAGATCTAATTCAATGATATCGTCACCATCACCATCATTCTCCAGGCCGACGGTTACCTCGACAACGACGACGACGGCCACAACAGCCACATCGATTACAACAACAACGGGTGGCTCGTCTTCATCACCATCATCCAGTTTGTTGACAAATCATTCTTATTATCATCATCAACAACAACCGCCGCAACAACAGCAACCGTATTCTTTTTCCACCAAAACATCATTTACTTCAACATCATCCAATGAAATGCCAATCAATCAAATGGATGATCATAGTGTATTGGCCAATATTTATTGGCCATTCAAGAATCGGACGGAAATCCAAATTCAACCAGAACATTCGGCTAACGATGTGATTGAGCGAATGTTAACTAGTCAAATATATGCCCAATTCAATAATCTCAACCCAACACTCGGTCTGCCGGATCATTGTTGCCGATGGGCGTATGCATTGAGAATGGTTTGTCGAAAATCACCGAGCCTCAACCAAACGGATGTTTGGATACATCCGACGAAAAATATGCAAGAATTCATCGATCAAAATCAAATGCTATTCGATAAGAATTGGAAATTGGAACTACGGATCCGTTACATCCCATTTAATTTGGAGGAATTGTATCGGAAGGATTTTCCCAGCTTCAAATTTTTATATGAACAAATTCTGGACGAATTCCTTGCCATTGAACTTAGTCCAACACAATGGTTTTCCAATCAAGACTTGATCATTGAGCTTGGTTGCTATGAAATATTCCGTACTCATCCATACCTCACACCGCAAGCATTGGACAAGAATTCCAATTGGGAAACATTGGAGAATGATTTTCATCGTATATTTCCAATCTCTTTCATAACTTCCCTAAAGGTCTGTTTGCTTGCTTGATTCCAAACGAATTGTCTTTGAAATTGTACTTTTATCCCATTTCCGGTTCCGGTTTTCAGCCTAAACAATTACGAAAACTGGTCAAAACAAAATACAAGAAAACCTATTTGATGGGCCAAGAAGAGGTTGTGTTTAATTTTTTGAAATCCGTCAAACAATTAGTGAGATTCCATCAGGAAGTTTTTCAATGTTCACTTGGGGTAAGTTCCGGTCTGCCGGTCTGCCACAAATTTTCAAAGCTCTTTCGCTAACATCTCAACCACCATTCCCTCCCCCCTTGTTGGTAGGAATCAATTTGGTCAGTTCCGGTCGAATTGATCATTGGACCCGATCCTGGTATTGCTTATTTTAAAAGCAAATCAACACCGAGCATTGCCATCTTGAAATCTTTCGAACAAATTGAACAAATCAATATTGTTAGCTATTCAACAATGAACAAATCAAATCATGATCATGATCCAGATGAGCAGCCATCATCGTGGACGAAAAATTCAAAGAAAATTTTGCTCAATCTACGAATCAAGAACACTGAAGATTTACTGAACATTTCCTGTCCAACATTCTCAATAGCTCAAAGTATAGCCGATTTGATTGATGGATATCATCGTTTGTCGACCGACCGGGCAGATTCGATTTGGACCAATGTGATCACCACAAATGATAAATCACAAACTAACAACAACAAGAATGATGATCATCAACCAAGCGAACCAAGCCAGAATTTCGATGAAAACTTGGCCAAATCCAATGTATCGGTGATGATCGAGCCTAAAAAAGCACAATATGATTTGATCAACATCCAGGAACCTAATTCCGGTTCCGGCAATCTTGTTGGTTCAACCAACAAGAACACTGCTGATGCTCGTGATAATAATGCAGACGATGGTGATTATTCGAATCCGGCGGAAGTTTGCCTGGAAATCGATCGTGATAATTTGAGGATCGAAGAAATCATCGGTACCGGACAATTTGGTGATGTACATAAAGGAATGTTCATCAAGAAACGATCGGACGGCGGAACCACCGACAGCCTGGATGAAATACCTGTTGCCATAAAGATATCACGTGTTCAAAGTGATAGCACTGTTTATGGTCGACATGATATCCATTTGACTGATCAGAAATTACTGCGTGAAGCGGAAAGAATGCACAAATTGGATCATCATAATATCATCAAATTGATTGGTGTTTGTTCCAGTTCACCGGTGTATGTTGCGATGGAATTGGCTGAATATGGGGAATTGCGTAGTTTCCTATCGAAACATGGTTCACAATTGGAGCAAAGACGTTTGATTGAATATTCGTATCAGATTGCCAGTGCTATGGCCTATCTGGAATCCAAACAATTCGTTCATCGAGACATTGCTGCCCGGAACGTGCTGGTGTTTTCGTTCGATTGCGTCAAACTAGCTGATTTTGGTCTTTCACGTTATATTGAAGATGCTTCCTATTATATGGCCACCAACAGCAAACTGCCGATCAAATGGATGGCTCCGGAATCCATAAACTTTCGGCGATTCACCACCGCTTCCGATGTTTGGATGTTTGGCGTTTGTGTATGGGAGATATTCATGTTGGGTAAGAAACCGTTTCCAGGGGTGAAAAACAGCGATGTGATCGGATTGATTGAATGCAATGATCGTCTGGCCAAACCATCACGTTGCCCGGAACAATTGTACGAACTGATGTTGAAATGTTGGCGCTATGAACCGGATAGAAGACCTACGTTTCGTGTGATCAAACGGAAAATCTATGATGTTTACCAAAATGAACTTGGTCTGATTGGTGCCATAGCCAGAGCGGATAAAGTGAATGATCTGTCCAGTTCCAAATCGAGCTTATCGTCCATTTCGGCCGGAAAAGGTGACCAATCTTCATCAACATCATCTTCATTGTCAAGGATGCATTTGAATAAAGGCCCAAACGCCAACGATGCCTTTTCGATGGCAGAACATCAAAAGGTTGGAATCAACAGGTGTGAATTGAAAAAATCGAAAACTAATTCTAATTTGATTCGTAGAAAAATCTGTCACAATCCGAATCCAATTTGTCATTGACAACTAGTCCAAGTTGTGTTCTGGATGCGACCAAGGTAATCCCCCATTTAATGGCTGCACTTGTGATTTTCATATGTTGATAACCTTTTGTTTGTCGCGCGCAGATTAAAGAGATCCTGGATGAACAAAGAAAACAAATGGAAGAAGATCAACGTTGGTTGCAACAGAATGAATTCAAATGGCAATCACCAACAGCAACAGCAACATCAACACGAACGGATTCTTTGCCTAAAAGCATAGCATCTGATCAACAACCAGATTCAGAGCGTGAATCAAGCATTTATGAGGATGCTGACTGTGATAATAAAATTGTGGAACCAACTTTCTCATGGAAATCACCATCGAAATTCAATGCTCAACATTTGTATAGTGTACCGAATCTTCAGGCTAAATCTCGAGGCTCCGGGATGGATGGTGATGGATCGTACAATTCTTCGTTTAAATCCACTAGATCTTCATTGGAGCAGATTAACCATTGTAATACACCGACTACATCATCATCCACGTCCTCTTCGATGGAATCAAAAACGCACAATACCCACAAAGATGATGATGATGATGGTGATGATAGTTGTGGTCCATTGTCTGTATCGTTGCAGAAATTTTTCAAACATAACAAATTGACCAATGCCAAGGTGAGACAGGAAATGATGGAAAAAGTTAATTGTGCCAGCGCCCAAGCTGATCGTCAGAATGATCCAGTATATTGGAGTTCCATAAATGTGGTCAACACTGTTCGATATTTGTTGAAAGGTGTACAAGAATTGAATACCACCGAATATATTGATCTAGTCAAGGCAAGTTACTAACATCCAGTGTTTTCCTAAGTGTAGTGTTTAATTTTCATTTGATTATGATCTGTCGCGTGGCAGAACGTAGGCCTTGAACTTCGAAACCTTTTGGCCAATGTGGATTTATTTATGGAAACCATACCGGAACATCATCATCGGACGATAATGTTAGGGCAGAAAAAGCTCAGCACAGATATGAACGATCTGGTGGAATCTATGAAGCAAACAATTACGTATAGTGATACTCCTATGCAAGGTTATCCAATCATAATCCAATCCCTTGGTTGGTAGTGTTAACTAATCTAGTTTTGTCCAATCAACAGGTGCCTACAAACAGAACATGCTTGAAGCATCGTATGTATTGGTGATTGATTCCAAAAATCTAATGGATACTGTTGATGAGATTCGATCGAAAATTAAGAATGAATCATTGTGATATACCACGTACTTATATGTAAAGACCAAACGTCGTAGCACAGCCATAAAGGATACAAACAATCTGTAACATTCCCAACGCATCCCGTGTACAAGATCCCATAGTTAGTTGATGATACGCCATTGGAATTAATCTGTCTTACAAAATCGGTCCTCCTTATATCCCACAAACAAACAATTGACACAAGTTGACTATGGCCATGGTAAATCCCGGATTAACTTTATTCTCTTCTTCTCATTTTTTTTTGTAAAACGAACGAATGTTGAAGTATTATCATTTGTATACTAAAATAATTGATTGATCATAATAATAATTAAAAACAAATGACAAGTATCGTACCGTTCGCGCTTTGAATTTTGAATTTGCCAACGGAATTTGCCCGCTTCGATCAAATTTTGAACCAAGCTATTATACAGCCATCTAGTGTAGACTTGTTGCACAAATTGGCCCCTCTATTTTGGCCAATTTCGTCGCCATCTGTAAGTGATGATCAAAATTAATTTTGAATCTTAATCTTATCTTAGATGATGATGATTTGTTTGACCGATGACAATGATCTACTTTTGCAAAGATTGCTGATGATCACTTCTGCTCATTCATTTGCTCGCTGGCTCTCGTCTTGGATGGTTGTTCTCTCTCTGGCTCGTTCGTTCGTTCGTTCGTCTTGTGGATGTCCATGCGGTAAGTCCATTGATTTTGACCATCTTTCCTGATCATCAGGATAAATTAGTTAGATGCTTACTCGAAGTTAGTTTTTGAAAGAGCAGTTCTTAGATAGATTGATCGACTTCGAGCATTCGAAATATGTATTGCACATTTTTTCGATCATTTTTGCTAGAATATTGAGTATTGTAATTAGCGATCATTGTAATTTTCTCTTTTCGGTTAGGATAGTTTTAAAATTAGCAATTATTTTAAATTTCCAAAGCTCTTGATTGAAATTGATTATTTTAGCTAGTTTTTCTTGTCAAATTCCTGCCTCGGGTTCAATCTAATCTAATTGAGCCCGATTTCTTCCATTGATTTCCTATGATTTTCGTTCATTTCAGATTTGCCGAAATTCGCTCACAAACTTCCGGTTTTTCCGGTTGACAATTGAGCGCAAAAATCATCTGGCGAGAAAACTGACCAATCGAAAATGGCTGATTATTATGGCAAAAATCAAAATATCTATGGGCTTTGACATCATCTGTTTAATTTTGAAAATTTTGGTGGCAAACCCCTTAACCATCTGATACTCGTAATTATTGCTTATAAGACCACATTTCAAAAAAAAATTTTTCCCGCCATTTTAGATAGCCTATAAAATATCAGCTGATTGCCCTTTTTCCATTTTTTTTCTTTCTTTTTTCTTCTCTCTTCTCCTTTCCTCTTCTCTCTTTACTATTTGTTTTGATTTTTATAATTTTTATTATAACAAATAAAGTTGTTTTGAATATTACAAATTGTATTGTTTTATTCTGCTATTTAGTATACTCAAAGTAGTATACTAAGTAGAAGAAAACTTGAAAAATAAAATAAAAAGAAAAAAAAACAATTAATCAATTGACAAAAAAAAGGAATCAGCTGTTTAACAGCTGATATTTTATAGACTATCTAAAATGGCGGGAAAATTTTAAATCGCCAACCAGGTCTGGTAAAGATGCGTAAAAAATTATGGTCAGATAAGATGGTCAGATGGCGTGAAACGCTGGTAAGATGGTAAAAAATCGCTATTTTGAGCATCATTTGACAATTTTTTCAGGCGTCACAAATGACATCTCATAATCAGGTTTCTTACTGTTGCAAGATGGAAGATCCATTTTCCATATTCCCCATTTCGGTCAAGTCATAATTTCGTTGACGGAGCTTATTTGTCTGGCGGTGTTTATTTGGCGAAATTCATTTTCGAGCGACTTTGAACAGTTCGCCTCCGGAAACAACCATGTTGATCTGGTAGTTAGAGCTGGTAGGGAAAGCGGCAAATAGAAAAATGACTTGGGAATCGCTCGCCTTGGTCCAAATATAAGTGGACAGGTTCCAACATATAATGATTAATAGCGCTGTTTTATCCGAAGTAGATTCAGCAGCAGTATATTTCATGGGCAAACCATTTTTTTTTGATATTAATGATATTGTTTTGAGGAAAATTTTCGGGTTAATTCGGATAATTTTAACATCTCCATATTCATCTTTAGTTCGTTTTTTCCTTTGATGATTGATTGACGATTCTTAAAGTTTGATGTTTGAGTTTGAGTTCATCCGGTCTTGATGTACGAAGCAATTTTCAAAAATATCGAAATCAAAAACTTACGACACGGAATATGGAATTATGTTGTAGACTTGAATCTAATTTTGGCTTTCGAAACACAATGTTCTTAAAATATTTCGGAAGAATCTGAAGAATCAATTGTGAGTTTGAATTCACAATAATTAAAAAATTTGCAAACTTGTCGATGTTTGTGCTTTTGATGGTGATGTGGAAAAAAGGAAAATCTAGGAGAGATTAGTAGAACTCACTGAGAACATGTTCATCACTCCACGACGATCAGCAACTAACTAAATCGAACATAAGAAAATGGAAAATGAACAAAAATTAAATGTCAAGTCGGATGTGTGTAATTATTGCAGCTAAACACATTGCGATAATGAACTGTGAGACATTTTTTTCAAAAAAAAAAATTGATAAGCAACAAACTTTAGTGATGGCACGGGAGATGGCAGCATTTTCGTTTGGTTTTACTTTTGTACCACCAGGTGGCAGCAATTTTTGTCTGTTGTGATTATTCCCCACCAGATGGCGTTGAGGCTGGTGGAAAAAAAAAAACAGCAATAAGCAGCTGTGAGGAGCGGTTGGTTTCTCCAACAGCTTTCAGCAGCAGTCCAGTCGTCTTTTTCCCAAATGTTTTCTCATTCAGTGAAAATTTCTCTTGTGCATGAAAACATCAAAATAATAATAATAAGAGATTGGAGAGAAAGAAAGACAGCAAAAAGACCTGTCTAACTGGAAAAAAATCCATAATATCTTTCATCAATCTGTTGTGTGCCCGTGTGTTTGTGTTTATGTGTATTTAACCATATTTCTTCCCCATTGGATTTTTCACTTCGGTACTTTTTTTTCTTCAAAGAAGTTGTTGGTGCACCTTGAATCGAGGACATCAGCAGCAGCAACAGCAGCAGTGTTAGCTTGTTTTTCGCCTTAAATAGCTAACGGTCCAATAAGTAAGTTAAATAAATGAAAACGTTGAAAATGTAGTTTAAGATCCATTTAAATCGTTCTGCAAAATTGATCAGTGAGGCAATCCACCACCGCTTGTCTTGTATTTATTTTTTCGCCCAGAAAAGTGTTTACGTTATAATCAGTTGTTACAAGTTGTTGATGGTGTATTTTTTGTTGCCTGTTTTATAGTTTCCTGGTGATTTTAAGCATCTTTATTTCTTCTCGGCTTTCCGGATGATTATTTTGTGGTTCATGTAACGGGGAAATATGATGATGATGATGAAAAGAAAAAGAAGAAAACATATTACTATTATGATTTAAATAAATAATATTTGAAACACCAGATCAACGATCATCACTTACACAGTTTTGGGCAATCAAATCAACTGAATGAAAATCCTTGATAAAATTCCTAAATGAAAAATCTTAGAATATTAAATTCCAAGAATTACGTGATACTTATAGATTTGTGAAAAAAAATAAACAACAACAGCAACAACATGTATTTTCCAATCGGATGGCCACAAACATTAAGCTGTGATGGAAATGTTCGATCGATTATTGCCAATAGTGATCAATCATTGTTTCTATTCGTTTCGGACGATGCACTATCCATTTGGTTTTGTCGTCCACCTGTTAAAATAGTCAATTATCAAAGAACAAACGAATCAATTATTAAATATGGCCATAATATTTCAGCATGTTGGCGATCAGATTCCTCTCAAATTGTGATGCAAACCTCGTTAGATTATCTTTTGTTCTATCAAGTTATTATAAACGATCAAGATGTTATGCCAATCATTGAACCAAAGTAAGAATTTTGAATTTTTTGTTGTTGTTGAAATTTTCTCAATATATGATTTTCTTTTGCCCAGGAATATTATGTCAAATTCTTCAATTTTGCAAGAAAACCGAATTCCACGTTTGTTTTTACAGTTGAGAAATTCATTGAAAATCGATGAAGGAATAACTTGGTAAGTCGGAATCATCAAAATCATTATCATGGTTGTTGATATTGTTGTTTTTGCCTTAGTATTATGTCTGCCGAAGAAGAAATGGTAATTTCGACCAAAACTGGTTTGCTTTGCGGTATCGATTGGGATGGCCATCCAGATCAGGATTTCCGTTTCAACATTTCTGTGCCTCCTAATCATTATTTGAAAAAAGAATCTGGACACGTTTATCATATTATTCATTTCAAATATTCCACCATAATCGGTGGTTTTTCATTGGTTTTCTCCAACGGGCTTGGTGCTTTTTTGCCGCTGAACGAAAGCACATCAACTCATACCCAGCTACAATTGATCAGCCATGTGGATAATGCACTTTGTACAGCTATCAATCATAAATATGCATTCATTTTGTACGGATTGATTTCATCCGATGCCGTTGCCTGTGATTTTGATGAAGTTGATCGAAGATTTGTTATATCTAATCGTTTATCATTACCATCCAATGTTTATCCGGATGCGGAGAAAATTCTCGGCCCAATGATATCATTACAATGGACACCGGACTCATCGGTTTTGGCCACTATTTGGGAAAATGGTGATTTCGCTCTATGGTCGGTGTTTGGATCATTGCTTAGCTATTCGCTTTCATGGCATAGCTCATTGGATTTACGAAGCGAATTCAATGGAAGCTCATTTAAAGTGGCAAGTTTGGCTTTCGGCAACGAAGGTTTTCATTTGTGGATGGTCGTTCATGGACTTCCCGCCGACAGGTAAGTGATGCCTACTTGAGTGTTATTATTTATTTTCCTCGAATAATTATCATTGTCAATTGTCATTAAATTTTTTTTCTAGCAAAAATGACAATGAAGCCGGAAAACCTGTTGTTGTTGCCAACAACAATCATGTTTGCAAATTGTCTTTGGTAAAAAGTGTTCTGGCTGCAAATCCTTGTTCATCCGTTAGTCTTGAATCCGTGCTAATGTCTTCTGAAGATAGGATTTTTGTCGGGGGAAACAAAAACTCATCGTTAATTGCTCAAAATCGTGTGGATGAGAATGAGAGAAAAGCTCAAACAGAATTGTTGAAGAATGAAAAATTAAGCAATGTTATATTATCGGAACAGGAATCGAATGCTGTGGATTCATTCCAGTGGATCACCGTAACAATACCGCAAAACTATTTGGATATCAATTGGCCAATCAGATTGTTTGCTATCGATTCGTTTACATCGCAAAATATTGCCGTAGCCGGTTTGAATGGTTTCGCCATGTATTCATTGGTTCATCGAAGGTGGAAAATGTTTGGAAATGAAAACCATGAAAAAGATGTAACTGTGACCGGTGGTTTCTTGTGGTACTATGAATACTTGATTGCCGGTTGTTATAACCTTAGTGATGAAAAGTAATTTTTTTTGTTGAAAATTCGCATGATCTTATTTTGTTAATTGGACTTCTTTTTCCTTAGTTTCGAAATCCGAGCCTATTCCCACCGTAACAAGTTGGACAATTCGAATGCTAAAATCATTACGATCGAAAATGAAGTTCAATTGTTGTCGTTGTATCAAAATCGATTGCTGGCATTCTGTTCCAATGGCAATATTTTTCTATATGATTTACATTTATTCAAACGTAACCATCATTATTCATCACCGATGGACTATGATTATGATCTGAACATTTCCGCTCCAATACGTGTTGTTTTAAATAATTTTGAATTATTTCCTGATTGTGTCACATCGTGCCTTTTAACCGATTTACATGTTGAAATGTATTATGGTTCATATTTTCATCAATCAGCATCCACATCCGCATCATTATCATCATCAACGGAAATCCAAAGCCATCATCATCATCGTTCTTCGATTATACAAAATTCATGCGCATCTCGTTCACATTCGATTTTGTTCAACTATTGTGGTCGTGTTTTACTACTGGAAATGGACATTGACACTTCCAGACTGCCTTTCTCTTCGGATGAAGATGATGATGATGAAGATATCGATAGTGATACGTTAAGGGATGATAATAATAAGAAAGATGTTTCCAAAATCATTCCAAATAATAATGTCAACGGTGATCATAGTGGTGGTGGTGGTAGCAGTGGGGGACCAACTTTGATCAAATTTAAAAAAATCGTTAAACTTGCTTCTAATGTTGAAAATTTATGGGTACTACCACATGATCCTGTACAATTGAATGCATTTCGTTCGCCAATCATACCATCAGCATCTGTAACGCCGTTGCATCGAACAACAGCATACCAACAGCGTCCACATTTGGAAACATCATTATATCTATCTTGCGGTGGGCATGGTATGGCCATTTGGCTATCATTAGAGCATTCAATTAGGCCACAGTATGGTAATCAGGCGGGTAAAACTTCGGGCGTAAACATACCGCCGACGACGACCACCGACGAGAACAATACTAATGAACATACGTTCATATCGAAACGTATCATGTTACCATTATCGGAGATCGGTTCGGCCATTTATCCATTAGCCATACGTTTTCGTGATGCGATTGTTTTGGGCGCTGAATCGGATTTCACTCAACCAAATCTTTCATATTCATCATCCACCACCAAGCAAAACAGTCAGAATGTGTTTTCGATGATGCCATATTTTTTGGTAAAACGTACATCACAAGTTTATCTTCATTATATCCTTAGGGAATTGTTGCGAAGAAATCTTGGCTATCGTTCATGGGAGATCGCCAACACTTGTTCTACATTGCCGCATTTTGTCCATTCATTAGAGCTTCTGTTACATGGTGTACTGGAAGAAGAAGCAAGCAGTTCACAGCCAATACCTGATGCCTTATTGCCAAGGGTGGTGGATTTTATTCGAGCTTTTCCGGTTTTCCTGCAAACAGTCATTCATTGTGCAAGGAAAACCGAACTAGCTTTATGGCCGCATCTATTTTCGATTGTCGGGTCCCCCAAAGACTTGTTTCAACAATGTCTACAAGAAGGACAATTGGATACGGCATCCAGTTACATAATAGTGTTGCAAAATCTGGAGAAACCAGAAGTGGCAAGTAGATGTGCATCACGTTTGCTTCAAGCTGCAAGGGTTGCCGGTTGTTGGACCACAGTGAAAGAATTGAAACGTTTCCTTCGTGCGACCAATCAAGCTGAAGAAAATGAATCAATGACGATCAACAATTGTGATCAAGCGAAAAGTAGCAGAAGCAATAGTCTTTGCGACAAACAAGTGCCGCTGGCGCAACAAGATGTTGATGTTCGATCCGATCAAACATCATCAGTGATTCCAGCTAGTCATTCTCCCGATATTGTTCCATCTATGAATGGTATTTTGGAATCCAATCATGTTAAAAAGCCCAAAGCTAGGTTTGGACCCGGAGCGGCCATGAAATCCTCAGATGACCAAATTAATCAAAAGTCTGATATTCATGATCATAGTCTGGCAGAAGAAAATGTTGTCATGAATGAAGCGGATCCACAATACCAAAATAATATTCTCAAAGATTCTGAAAAATCATTGAATAATTTTGATGATGCAACATCAAGAAATTATCAAGATTCCAGGATGCCAAAATCCTCATCTTACCTGTATTGTAATGGTAATGCAAAGAATGCTCGAGCTTATCCAGGTACCATATTGTGCATGACCTCACAAGATAATAATAATGAAGATAAAACCCAAATCCTAAATCAAGCGCTGAAATTTTTGGCGCTAAATGAAGATTCATCAGTGTCGAGCATAGTTTCAACATCATCATCATCGACATTTTCTTCATCATCCATAGCCCCAGCCTCGACTGTTCAGAATAACATTCAAAGGGGGCCAGTCAGGGGGTTTCCACAAAATAATAATAATAATAATAATTTCCAAACAATCAAATCGGGAGACGGCAATTCCAATGCGATCGAAAAATTACCTCCATTACGGACCATCTCGGTGGCTAGCCATGATCGTGAACAGTGTAGGATTTCCTGATGAAAAAAAAGATTTCCATAAAAAAACCATTAATAATCAAATTATATTAGAATATTCAATTCAATTATTTATTAATTTATGATGTCGAGACTAGAAGATTATTTTGACTGTTTTTAAATTAAAATAAAAAAAAGATGATTCGAATCATCATCCTCATCATCAATCAAAGAATGGGCATTGGAATCAACCGTATGGTTTCGCTCCATTCATTCGGATCCCATCGGCCGTTAGGCCGAACATTGGGTGGACTTGATTTCCAATCCCAGTTCTTCACCGGAATCATCCATTCTTTACCATAGTTGGCTTCTATATAGGCTTCGGTTTCGCAAGGGATTCGCATCGGTAAACCAATGAATTCGGTCCAACACAGTGTGAATTTAGGAAATTCATATTTGTATTTCAGACCACTTTTTGCTTGAGTTCCGCCATTCCAATAATGGTCATTTTCTTTGTAGAAGAAAAATATATCCAATTTCAAATCTTCATTCAAAAATGACAATTCTAGCGAATCGTTTGGACGACCAAACCAATGTATCAAAGGCATATTATTGCTGGAGAATAGATCAATGATTTCCGGCCGGAAATCCTCGATCCACATTCCAATATCAACATCACCGCTGTACGTAATGAAATCACATTGGCGATAGTAGCCCAACAATGTTCCGGAACTAAGCCAAAAAGGAAGTTTCAATTCATTTTCGATCAATTGTCGAACTTTGGTCAATAATGTTTGAGCTTTTGTGCGAAAACTATTAGATTCGAATGTTTCATCCTTAGGATATTCATTGTAGAACTCGGTGGATCTTTTCAAATCACATTCGATAAATTTTCTCTCTTTTGGATTCGATAAAAATGACTTGGCTGGATAAGGTAAAAATATTTTCAATCCATCAATCGTGGTTCGATGGATTTCAGTCTTATCATAAATGGCACTGGAATATGGTAAACGAAATTCGCTTCGTTTCAAACCTTGCCGATGTAGAATACGTTCTTGGTTTTCGTTCAATTTGATTGGCGCTTGCCACCAATAATTTCCTTGAATTCTTTCATAGAAAATCGCTATGTGTATCACGTGCGAATCTTTTCTAATGTCAATCTTTTCATCCAGAATAATTAAATGAGTCGGAATGCTAACATGCAAATTCAAATGCAACAATGTTGGATCTATTTCATTTAAAGTGATTACACTAAGTCCATAATGATGTTTCAGAAAATTGCTAAAATGTGTTACGGTTTCTGCTGAAACAAAATCATTCAGTGTTGCTAAATGGGTCAATTTGCTTTCGGTCTGGCAGAATATTCTACATTCTTTATGGATCCTAGAAGAGGATGTGACATCATAAAGTCCATCACTGAAAAAACGAGATTTTCTTCTCGATTTTTTGTGCGGACTTTTTCTTGATGTAGTTTTCAAATCATCAATCTCTTGCAAATAGGTCCCTTTTTGAATACTTTCTAACAATAATTTATCAATGATGAACAAAGGTATCTTGTATTGTTCGGCGGCTGTCGTGATTTGATCGAGTATTTTCTAAAATAAAGAATCGAATCAAATCAATTTAACAAATTAACACTGGAAAATCTTTGATACTGACCCAAGTCGTTGGTTCCTCAACTTTAGCCTATGACACCAAAAAACTAAAATTTCAAAAATCTCGCATGTCTATTATCTCTTATCACATTACCTGTCTGATAAGCAATTTGAAGGCAATCAATTGAATTGTTAGTAGAAAGCCGGATAATACAAATACTAAAAATACAAATGATGTTTTGACCATTGCATTGCAAGAATATCAATATTATCCGCGGATTCAGCGAACCCGGGAAAACAATAACAACAAAGAATCTTCAGGATTCTCATTGGACCGCTCTCGTTGTCCAAGTTGGACGATAGATGGCGGTATTTAAAAAATTGAAATTGAAAAATCTAAATTGACTTAATTAACCAATCTGGCTATAAATTGACCAACTTTAGAAAAAACTTCGAGGTCTACTTAGAAAGTCTGATCAACTGTTTTATCAAAATGAAGCTGCAATATTGTCGTTTATGTTTGGAGCAAGAAGATCCAAGCACACAAGACAAGACTTTTTTGCAAAATCTTTGCTTCTGTTTGGAAAGTAATTTTCATCGTAAATGTCTTTTTGAATGGATACAAAGTTCTGGTTACACTTTTTGTCACCATTGTCAATGTGAATATAATTTGGTTTTTAGGCCGCGGTCATTCTTTGCATTTTTATGGGACAGTAAAGCAGATCAAGTTCTATTAGCTCAAAAATTATTAAGAATTATCAATATTTTCCACATTACCTTAATTGCAGTTTATGTGATTCTGTACTTTCAAAATGTTCGATTTTTCGTGAGGGCAGCGTTGATCATTTTGGTGATAATACGATCCTATTGGAATGCTCAAGCATTGTATTGTTGTTGGCAAAACATTTGGGATCACTATTGCGATTGGAAACAAAGAAATTTCGATGTTCACATAAAAGAAAGCTGATTG
>JAOZJS010000900.1:0-17702 GCA_025882695.1 Amerodectes protonotaria
CTTATTGATGGCGCGCTTCTTGTTCTTCACCAAAAAAATGTTCTCGCGAATTTTTTTTTCGATTTGATTTTATTACGTAATATCCCGTATATCACGTATACCAGTCTCAAACAGTTCGAGTACAGGATGATTCAATCATCAATTATTGAATAAATCGATCGGAAATAGAAGAATCGTGATGCAGCATAACAACAATAACATTGCTGGACCGACGAGAACCGACTTTCGTGAAAGGTCAGAGATTGATTGCTGCTGGTGGTGGTGGACTGATGCTCATGAATTTTTAATATTTCATTGAAGGGCACCAGTACTAGTTGTTTTTGCTGTGCGTGTGGATTTATTTAAAAATTCTGGTCCACTACCACCATCACCACCAGCATCATCATCAATACACTCTGCACTCTGGGAAGATTTTCAATTACAGTCGACCAGCAGCACACGCACGCACAGCTCCAGAGAGGATCCTGGTGCCACCGCCACCACCACCATCATAAAATAAAAACCAAAGTTTTCCGGGCTTCAAGATTCCGGGACCGAAAAGAAATGGTAATGATTTATATTATTACCACACACACACACAGATCCCCACCAAATATAATTATGTCAATAGGGCGTTCCAATAGGATTTGGATGGCTCCCGGATCCCGGAGTGTGTATCCGAGATTCCAGGGCGCCATGATCGGGCGCCATAGTTTGGCATCGCAAAATTGAATCATCACCACCAAACCTAACGGTGAATCAAGTGAAAGTATCAGGCTAAAAATATCGAGCCAATGTGTGTGTGCGCTTGTTGCCTTCAAGCGCCAAAAAAAAATTCAAATCGACCACACAATCGTAATCAATCGCCAAGTGCTGGCTCCAAATAACAATCTTGATGATTGTTATTATTATTATTGCTCTTGTCGTTGTTGTTGTTGTTGTTGTTGCTGCATTTGAACCGGATCCGCTTGTTCCGGATTTTTTGTTTCTGTTTCGTTTCGTTTCGTTTTGTCTTCGTTGTGCTTTTCACGCTACGTTTCAGCCAGCAAGCCAGCAAGCCAGCAAGCCAGCCAGCCAACGTTGATTTCGACACTTTCGCGCTAATGTCCTGCTAATATTATTATTATCATCATCATTATTGTTGGTTGTTGGTTGGTTGGTTGGCTGGCTGGTGGTAAAGATAAAACCTGTGAACATGTCAGCCAACTTGTTTCACTTGTGTTGGTCCAGGGAAAATACACACTTCCACATACACACATACATATTACAACACTTGAAAGGAAACGGTTCCATTTCCGTTGAAATGGGGGGCAGGCAGGCAGGCAATGCACTAATCAATTGGAAAAAATCTCTCTCGCTCACTCTCGCTCTCTCACTTTTTCGTTGTTCTGGCTGCTGTTGTTCAAACGAAACGGCAGGCTCCTCCCATTATTGGTGCTGGTGTGTTTTGCCAAGCCAAGTCGAGCCAAGCCATCATATCTCATCGAACGCACACTCCTCCTCTTCTATCGCTTTCTCTCGCTTTGTATTGCCCTTTCTCTCATTGTTGTGCCCTTTCTCGCTTTACACTAATAAACCAAAAAAAAAATTTGATGACGAATTGGCTATGCACAACCCACAAGCGCTTGATGGGGCTATGGCTATGCTGTGGTGTGGTGTCCGGCAGTGTGTGTGCCGATTGTGTGTGTGCGGCCCAAAAAAGGACGACGCGGAATACTTACGGTGTATAAATTTAAGTTTTTTGTGTCTACTTTTGAACAGAGTGGCTTTTTTTGGTACCAAACCAAACAAAAAGCATCGCTTTTGTATGCGGATATCGTGTGTGTGTATTTTGAGCGAAACAATAAGTGCCAAGGATGTGCATAAGAGCTGCACACACACAAACACACACACGCATACATATTATTGCCATGCATAATTGTATTGGTTGCCAAAAATGGCCTGGCCAGTAGTTTGGAGTTTGGATGGCGCGACCAAGAGTTTGGCTGGCTGGCGGCATGAGAACGCGACAATGACAATAATAATAATAATAATAACAAAATGTAGCCGAAAACTCGAACCACTTTTGCCACATCTTGACATAATACAACACTGGGCAAAAATCCAATATCCGAAAGAATAATCCCTCTCACATCATCAAATTATTCCGGAAAAACACAACCAAAACACAACGGATAAAAACAAAACAAAACAGGATGAAAATGAGACAATAGAGAGAGAGAGCTTCACATGATGGAACATCGTTTGGAAAGCGAGAGCTTGGAGAGAGGAAGATCCTATTTGCGCCAAAATGTAAAAGTTCGAACAACAAGAACAATAATAATAATAATAATAATAGAGACAAATCATAATCCTACTTCTACTTCTGGAAACAGCGACAGCGAGCGAGGATTTAAACCAAATCCATTATTCGCGAATCGACCGACAGACCGACAACAAGAACCACACACTAAATACACACTAGAATTCGGTCGGCGAGTCGGATACACACAATCAGCATGGAAATGGAAACTATAGCAGTGGGCACAAAATAATACAAATAATAACTTGAAATTGTTGGAAACAAGCAAAACAAAACTCAACCAACCAACCAACCAATGATGATGATGTTGGTGATGATGGTATTGTATTCGGCGGCAAAGTAAGTTGAATTCTATTCCGGTGTTGTTGGATTCGATTTTTGGACCGGCGCTAGCGTTTCGTGCACACACCATTCAGTTCAATCATTAGCAGAATCACACACACACAGACATGCACCAAGAGAGAGAGGGCGTCATACGCCCAATAATCAAAATGGGAATAACCCAGAACCAACGGGACTCAACTAACGTTGTGGGAAGAAACCAGGTCAAACAATTTTTTTTTGCTTTTTTCTTTCTTCTTTTTCTCTGCTGCCAAGTTGTGAGTGCTGTTGGCGCGAAATTCGGCTTCAATTTGCGCTGCTCTTTTTCACATGCACTTTTTCACACCAAAAAAAACAAAACACTACCACCAACATTTTCCATTGCGCCAGATATTAAATTGTGAACATGGTACGGGTTGATTACGGGATCAAACACACACATGCACACACACTCGCACGGACAAATGCCAGAAACGAAGAAACACGAACCGAATCCACGATGGTGTTGGTGGTGGTGTCATATGATCCTTGGGAATCTACAAAGACCACGAAGAAGAAGAAAAAGGGGAAAAAACAAAGATTAGATCACAGACACTTTGATTCGATGTTTTGCTCTGGTTTTGCTCTCACTCTCTCTCTCACACGCCCTGGCCGTGTATTTGTGATTTTGGATAATGGAAACAAAGTTGCCATGTTGTTTCTAGCATTAAATCTGTTTGTTTGGCATAGCTTGTTTCCCGAGAAATCAAGCAAGCAAACAACCAAGTAAACATAAATCACAAAATTCCTGCTAAAACAAATGAAAACAAAATGTGAATCACATATTAGATAATATTCATTATAAAAAAAACTCCCGAGAGATTGTTTCAAGGGCGTTTAGGGCGTGGGCGCCATTATTCTGCTTGCTGTGGGGTGTCTGCATTCGAATCGCGGAATCGCTTTTATAAGAACCGGCGATCATCATCATCATCAATCATTAATCATCGATCCGGTTATTAATATTATGATAATTATAGCAAGGGAAGCAATTATTCCCCCCTAATGGTGTCTGTGGTGGTGGAAGCCAATAAATCTTCTTATAAATAATTAATAATTGATATTAGCCTTAGCATATATTTAAGAAGATTCGATTCACAAGAACATTCGATTCGATTTCGAATGTATATTTACACTACCATACTATTCTAAAACTATCCACTTACTTCTACTATTCGAATCTTTTTTTTTCGAATGTTTCCTGTGTTGTTTGTCTTATGTAAATAATAAATAATGGTATTATTATTATTACGTTAAATGTCGATCGCCGGATCAATACTATTGGAGAATTTTACTGAATGGGCATGAGACAGAGACAGAAAGATCAATGGAATGAGCCGGATTCTGAGATTGCGAAAGAGGATTCTTGATTCGAAGAGAGACGAACTACGAGAATGTGACAAATAACAATGTGATGAAACAACCTTTGAACAAACCTTGCGGGAAGGGCATCAAATTTGAATTTCGCAGACAGACGCACACACACACATACACATGTATCTTGCACGAAAAAAATGGTGGAGGCTGGAGAAGATTCGAAAATTAGTTTGACGCCCAAAAAAAACACGACAGTAAGAAGACCAGTTAGAATACACATACACTTGAACATACACGCAGAGAGAGGGAGGAGATAGTGGGCGCGATAGATCCAGAAAACAGAGCAAGAGCGAACGAGGAACAGAGAGACGCCCGACGATGATGACAAACCGAAATGCACTGAAACCAAACGAATAAGAATGGTGTGGTTTTATTTTCGGGCGCAATGATCATAAAAATACGAGGCATGAGGCGAAGAAGAAGAATGATTGTATGAATGGAATGGAAAATGTGTAAAACACACACAAACACAAACACAAAGTGGCCAAATGGATATCACTTTCACGTCTGTCTGTTTCGGATACTATTTTATTTCTTCCTCTTCTTCGTCTTTTTCCCTCTCTGGTTATGCGAGGATCCTCATGCCGCTACTATTCGAAGCATTTTTGGTGTTTGGATACACTTCGGTTCTTCGTCTTCTTCGTTTCACTTTTCTTCGGGTTGCAGTCACAATAAACACACACATAAACACACACACAATTGGCCAAACCAAGACGAAGCAGACGAAGATGAATCGCGCGCGCCAAACCAGGCGAACGAACAAGCGAATTGAATTGAGCCCGAATGAAGAAAAAAAATGAAAGAATGAAAAACACAAAAATCAAATCGGAACAAGAATTATACACACACACAGACACATTTCATATTATTTCACCCAAACACACACACACGAGATAGAACCCCGAGAACCGCCCGTGGAATTCGAATAGTAGTGGCACCGCGGTTTTCAAAGAACCAAGAATGTAGAGGTAGAGGTAGAGCCACTAGCAGAATCCACACCATGCACGCAGACAGAGAATATGGTTCTGTCACAAAATTATGTTTCGGGTTTTTCCAAATTCGAATGTTCCATTATGAGCGTGTGTGGTGTTTCGAAGAGAATGCAGCAAACGATCGCGAACACACATGTGGCCCGAAGAATCCATTTGAAGAATCCATCAATAATAATAATAATAATGATAATAATGACAATTGCAAAACGGTGGCGGCGGTGGTGGAGCCGGAGTCGGAGTTGGTCGAGATTTTTCGAACAAGGAAAGCTTCGGGTCGATGTGTGTGTGTGATGTGAATAATGACCTTTCTTCAATGATCATCGTTGCCGCCGTCGTCGTCGTGGTTGGTTGGTCTCGGTTTCAAGCATCATCATCATCATCATCATCATCACAGAAGCATCGTTGGATGCATAATAATAATATCCACTGGAAACAAGGCAAGTTTGTCGCCCATAACAACACTAACTAATAATAATAAATTCTTGGCTGGCGCCGCATCGTATTCATTTTTTTCCCGTTTAGCAAATTCAGCTTCGAAATGTAGCGGGCGAACGGACGAACTGGCGAAGTGGCGATCCACTAGTTTTCGAATGTGAACTGAAACTGCCGCGCCATTTTGTGTTTTGTTTTGCTTGTGTGTTTCCTATCATTTTGTTGTCCATTTTGTTTGTTTGAAAAAAAGCGTCGAAACTTCAAATCTTTTTTTCCATCAAGCTCGAAGTTTCTTCGATGTTTCCTGCCTGCCTGCCTGCCTGCCCCCCAAAGCTACATTGAAAGCTGCCGCTGCTTTTCCTTTCTCTCTCGCGCGCTCTTTTTTTCCTATCTTGGAGCCTTTTTTCTCTCTTTCCACCACCATCATCATCCTCATCCAAATATCATTTCTTTTGGAACTGTGGACTTCTCGGTGGTAGTGGTGGATATCTTCGTTTCTTCTCCTCTCTCTCCTTCAAATTTTGGTCAAAAAGATCACGATCGACCAAGGGGGCAAAAACAGGTGCAGCAAAACGATCAAAAATCATCCAAAGCTTGTTGGAGCTTGGTATATTGATTGTTGATAATTTCTTCTTCAACAACAACAACTTCAACACCGACAACTGTCGGTACAAGGTTTGTAACTTTCCCTTCCCTCTCTCTTCCAGGTCTTTTAAAACTCCGGAAGCGCGACAGATTGCTGCTTATTGAAAGACAACAACAACAACAACAACGAAAACAGAACACACGCGTGTCTACTGGTACTGGTACTGGTACGTACGTACGCGATCAACGCACCATCGACCACCGACCATCCCACCCTTGGGCCCCTAGGGCAATCTCAAACAATCAACAATATTAAGGTCAATAGAGGCTAGGTCCTTTTGGGCCGGAAACAAGGTTGGTGGACCTCTTCCTTCTCTGTACTCACTGTGCGTGCGTGCCAACGCGCATGTACGTGCGAGTGTGATTTACCACACGTTGGTCAAGGTCACACCATTTGGTCAGGACCTTTGACCTGAATGATATGATTTTTGGTGCCTATTTTGGTTTTTTTGATAAAATTTTTTTATTAATTTTTTTGGGAATTTTTTCGAATTATTGAATAAAATTATTGGAATCATTATCATTTTCGAATTGTACACGAACAAAATTCTGTGCAAGATTATGCGCCGCAGCCGTACGTAATTTATTTTCAAACATTTCAATCTTGTTCTGATATGTTAACGATAATTGATGGTGATTATCGACCGGATCCGGCGGTGACGATGATGATGATGGTGGTGAAAAATAATCATTCCACAATGGATTTCTGGTGGTGGTCGTCGACGATAATGTTGATGATGATGATTTGATGCTTAAATGATTTTGATTTTTTCGTTTGATCCGATACAACAATTGTTCCAATGATGATATTATCCTACATGTTTGTTCAACATCCATGAATGGTTTATGTTTGGTCTGTATCAATGGTAGACAATCTTCGATTACTTGAAATTGGAAAAAATCCGGTATAGCATTGGATTGCAACATGTCCACCAGAATTCTCGATGCTTGACCATATTGTTTGTTACGTTTTAGCTGATGAAATTCATGATATTTGCATAGAAATATCAATCTTTCCGATAGTACAATCGATCCACCAATATTGGCTATTGTATCATCGTTGAGCAACAACAGTGGCCTGGCATCATGATCATGATCATTTACATTGTCGCTGTTGGTTTGAGATTTTTGCCACAAATATTGTCGTAAAAATTTATCCACAATATGATTGATCAACATTTTGTCTTTAGCGCGTATGGCCCAAAACAGTGCCGAGCCGTATTTTTTCTCACAATCTTCCTGATTCATCGATGATAATTTAAGCCATTTTCTAGCCTGTATCCTACATAGCGAATATTCCAAATCATGAAATTCCAACCGTCGACATGTGGCCAATAATCGTTGAAGTTCGTGTTCCGTTTCGAACGGTACCCGTTCCAAACACACCAATATGTTTTGCCTTGGTTCTTTACAATGTATCAAATATTCGATGCTTAATTGCCAAAATTGTTTTCGTTTGCTAAACAGTGAATTGGCATAGTTCGATACGAACGAATCACGAATCAGTCCAATATCGGCTATTTGATAATCTTCATAACGTGATGAATTGAAAATAAGATCAACAAAATGCGTTACAAACCACCATGCATCATCGAAACACATTGAACTTTGTTTGATCACTTCGATTAGATCATAATTGAATGCTGAACGTATTAGCTGATCGAACATGGTCAATTGATTTTCATTCAGGTTGTTGTTGTCCATTTGTTGTTGTTGTTGTGATTTGGTCGAATAATAAACATGGATGAATTTTTCAATCAATAAATCAATATCATTCTTCAAACACGGATCGGTGAACAATGCATACGATACCATCATTTGGTACCAAGAATGAAAAAGATAACTGACTTGTTTGAATGATTCCAAATCTCCGGCTAATAAATTCAACAACAGATTCAATTGAACATGGCTTCGTTTTTGTGTTTGCGGTATCAATTTTTCCACTATTGTTTGTTGTACATTCTCATGCCAAAATTCCCAACGAAGATAGTATTCATGGATGACCACAGCATTGTTGATCAATGGAAATTTTTTCAACAAATCACGAATCACCGAAAATGCCGGATCGATTTTGTATTCGGAATGAAGTTCCAAAAACAGCGATGCATGTTCCATGTCACCACGTAAGGCAAAAAACATGATTATATCCCAATAATGTGGATGCATTTGTGGTAGATCACTGACGATCATTTGATCGGCCAATTCAACATAATAGGTAAAATGCCATTTGATCCAATTCAATAATTGGATCAATAATGTGCCCGAACTGGAAACATTTATGTAAAGGATTTCGCACAGATGCCAGGCAATTTCGATTTTGTGCAAAATTTTCGATTGTTCCAATAATTCTTCTTTATCCTCATTGGTTAAACACTTATCCTCCATATCGTCCAAGATTTTGATGTACCACGAATGAATCACAGAACGATATTTTCGGCTAGCTTTGATCATCTCCGAATGATTCAACAATTCTTGACATTTATAAACACGTTGAACAAAATTGAACACAACACCAGATTCTGAAATGAATCCACGTGAATGAGTATTGGTGAACAATGATGAATGTGGTAGCCAATCTTCAGAGAACACTTGAATCAATGTAATCGGACGGTGGTTAAGAGCCATGTTTTCCCAATGAAAATCTGAAATTTCGAAAATTAGAACAAAAGAAAATTGAACCGTTGATTTTCTTACCAGAATTATCGGAATATAAAATAAAATCGAAAAAGATAAAAATTTCAAATCAAAAAAAAAATTGACATACACACAAACCACACACACAATGGACACTGCTTCATGTGTATTGTGCGGAGCAAAACACATGCTTCACGAAAAAAAATTAGTATCGATAGTATCGATTGCGCGCGCGCTGTTTTTGCAAACGGTTTTTCGTTTTTCGCATTGCATGTACAATGCAATGCAGGTGTGTTGTGCGCCTTCACCACACACATCTCGATTTCATCATTCAACAACTTTGTGCTCATAACAATTTTCAACCAACATTTTCATTGTTCCAAAATAATCATTGACCACAATCATGGATCTGATCATTGATTGTTTTGTGAAATTTTTCCTAAAACAAGCCGAAGAGATTGAACCAGAAACAATACAGGCATTGATTGATCATGGCTATCGTACAAAGCTATCATTGACGGCCATGGATTTGACAACTGATCTTCCTTTGATCGAAGAAGTGCCTCTGGCTCAACGATCGTTGCTGCGCAAATATATTGGCGCTTTGCAAGAAAGTCAACCATTTTCGGTGACATTATCCAATGAACCAGCTCATTCAACATCAACATTGGCCAATGAACGTTATCAAGCGGTACCGATCAAAAAACGTAAATACGATGTATTCATCACTGATCTCAACAATTCCTCGTGGATGGACAATCGTCCGATGGAAATGGCCGGTACCAGTGGATTATATGTTCAATTGGACGATGTTCCATATGTTCCAAATAAGATATTGCGTAAAAAAATCATCGATTTACCATCACCATCAACAAGTTCTCGACAAACAGAACCGAAAACATTTTTGAGCTCAACCCAATTTGGTGGTATCAGTGCTGCAGTTTGGCCGGATGAAGTGAAGCCGGGTGATGTGAATGGACTATCACAACAACCGAAACCACAAGAACAACAACAAGCAATGGAATGCGAAGATGTTTCCCCTGGACAAGATGTTCAAGTTGATCAAGTTGTGGCTCAAAAAGTGAAATCTACTGGTGGTGGTCGTGGTGGAAAAAAATCATCCAGTTCTATCGTGCGTACAAAGTCGCAAATTATGCACGAAAACATGGTGCGAAATTTGCATGCATCAAGGATTGCTGCTTACATTGCTGATAATTCAGTGGATTTGGAACAAACGGAAACGAACAAATTGAACGAATCCACATCGCAACGTGGCCGTGGACGTAAGCCATCCGCTGCAGCTGTACGTACACCATCGCAGATACGTTATGAAAAATTACGTCAACGTATGAGCGGTTTGATCAACGACAACGACGAAGAATCGACATCGGAAAAGGCGTTCAACACCACGGTGGTGGTGGATCAGATTGCACCAGAACAGCAGCACAAGCCAGAAGAAAGCCAGAAAGTATTGACACCGGCCGAACGGGCTGTTTTGGCCAAAATCGAAGCCAAGAAAAAAAAGGAAGCGACAACCAAAACCAACAACAAAACAACTGTGAATAGACGACGAAAACGATTTTGAATTTGATTATGTTATGATTACGACAAAAAAGATTTAACTCTTTTTTTTATCAAAATTAAAATTAAATAATAATTTATAGATTAATAACATTTGATTTACTCAATATATATGATTATCAAATTATCGTATTAATTCAAAATGATCATCATTTCGAGGTTTCCACATCGGATTACAGGTTTCAAAATTTTAGCTTGAAAACATCTTTTTCTTTGATGTGCATTAATTTTGTTATGATCCAATCGCTGTTAGCTTTACAGATTTTTTGCTGATTTTCTTGTTGTTCAATATATTCGCGGCTAAATTCATAATTACAAATCACTTTACGATCGGCGAATTCTTTGAACATTTCTTTTGGATTGATGTTCTGCTGTTTCATTGCTTTTTCTTTTAACAATTCTTCCAGATTTCTGATGCAATCGAACACTATGAAAAATCTGACGATATATTTTTTTGAGCCGGTAAATTCTTCGGTGAATGATAGCCGAGGATGGAAACAAATCATCAAATAATTAGTGACAAACGTGATTAAGGAATCAAATTCGAACCTTCTTTTTGTGTTTGAATGTTGATGTGATGAGCAAACGCTAGAACAATGTCCGTTGGTAATAGTTGATATTCTCGTCGTTGACGGATGGATAATTTTTCATAATTTTGCCGTATCTCCGCCAATGCCTGGTCATCAACCAAACCTTCTAGTTCGTCCAGACGATTATTGGCCAAATATGATGATACAACAATCAAAGCTTGTTTGGCTCCTTGAATGAATTCTTTCCATTGAAAATTTTTATCAATTTGATTCCTGATCACCACATTGATCAAATACAAATTCTTGAGCGAATTGAATAGATTGGGCATTCCTCGTGGAATGAATTTCATCAATACTATTGGTTCTTCATTAACATCATTATCTTCTTGATTATCTTCATCCTGGTTGGTTGGTTTGTTTTCTGGGGATTCTTGCGGTGCCGAAGAAGCGAACGTTCGCTGGTTGATGGTAAACAGATGATTTTTAATCGACCGGTTATTATCATCATTACTTGCCAAATGCCAAAACGATTGCTTAGTTTGAAAATCAAACGATTTTTGCTTGGCAAACATCAATTGATTCCGGAATGTACATATTAAAGGTGTTGACCTTTGAATGAATCGGTTGGTCAGCATTTAAAAAACAAAATTTCGGAACAAATTTCAACAAACAAACCAACAAAAATCAAAAACAAACACAAATCATGAGGAAAGTTGCTGGGAAACCAAATCTGGCTGTTGAGCGGGAAAGTTTCGGGGAAAATTCTAAATCGAATCTATTTCGAATTCGAATTCGAATTCGAACGAAATAATCCAATTAGAACGTTTGGAACAATTACATTTAAAAAGGATTTCAGTGTTGTCGAAAAATTTTGTGTAACGAGTGTGAAACATTTGAACATGGTTTCTATATACGGGATAAACTTGTCACTACCTGCCCTAACCGTCGCTATACTTTATCTGATATTGGTCTTAGTTTGTATATATCGTTTATTATTTACCAAACATTCCCGGTTACCGATCATCTATATTAGATGCAATTGTCTGACTTATCAACATCAATATGTGCTACGTTTGCTCTACCAGGGAATATCATTATCATATAAGCTGCCAACGACCAACATCAAGATACAGCTTCAGCATACAGGTCAGAATTCCACCCAAATTGTGTTCAAACCACAAATTATGAAACAAATATTTTTGTATAAAAAATGTTATTGTGCCAAAATATTGCTGCGTACCAGTGAATTGTTTCAAGATATACGTTCAGTCACCTTGTCGCATGATGGACGAGGTACGATTTTTATTCATTCATTGGAAATACAGAATTTCAAATATCCGAACGCAATCATTGCGGATATAAACCATCCAATAGCTAATGAAAAAATCAAGAAAAATGCTTCATCATTTCCGTTCAAAAAAGAGAGACCAACACCGATCGAGGATGATATTTTGCCAAAGTTCGACGTAACCTGTTTGGAAATGTTTTATTTAATGTATTGTGCTTTGAATTTAATATTCTTGTTTGTCGAATTATTCATGGAATCCAGTTGCTATGCACCGGCCAAAATTTGCGAACCTAACAAGTTATTCTTGTTCGGCCTTACATCGTTCGGTCTCGGTTTCATTATATTCCTATTGCTGCTAATAGTGTTCCGTTATTGTATCAAGGCTAGATATCATAAGAAACGTGGCCGTGGTTGCATCAGAGTGGTCCGGTTTTTATTCCTGTTGATGATTGTATTGGTCGGATTTATAGCTGGTGCTTACATTGCCGACAAAACTGTCCAAAAGGAATTTAACATCGCCAACAAAGATGCATTCTTCTTACCTCCAAATATATTCTGGGCCCTGGCAACATTCTGCAGTATATTGCTATTCGCTTGTTCATTGGTATTCTGCATTCCCGTGGCAATAGCGACCAATTTTATGAATTTGCCGCAAATTCAAACACTTTCGAAAACAAACGAATCAAGTTCGGAAACCAAAACGAAAAGCTCGTCAACCACCAAATCTACCAGTTCGACCAATGAAGAAAGTCATGTTTCCAAATCATCAAAATCCGAAGATAATGATAAAAAGCTACATAATGTTGTTAGTTATAAGAGTGATGAAGATCACTCGGTCATAGAAAGTCAAATATTGCAAGCTCGCAAAAAGAAGAAGAAGAAGAAGAAGGAGAAGGAGGAGGAGGAGGAGGAGGAGAAGAAGAAGAAAAAAAAGAAGAAGAAAAAGAATCAAGACGATATGGAGGATGAAGATGTTCCGAAATATAAACCGCCACCACCAAGAGCCAGAAACCGGAAACAGGAAAGAAAAGCAGCAGTAGCAGCACCAATGGGCTTGGATCAATTGGATGCAACGATGAATTCCGATCTGGATCAAAGAGAAGATTCAACCGGAGAGAATTATTATGCAACCATGATGAAATTGGCCAAAATCAAATCCGTTTCACAATACAAACACATAAATCATTAATCGACAAAAGGGATGGTGGGTGTTTGGTGATGGTGGACATGGTCCAGAATGATATTATTTTTTTACGAAGAAGAAAAAAACCTTGGAACAAAATCTATGTACAACAAAATAAATGCGTGAGAAAAAAAAATTGACAAATCCAAAGGAAGCTAAGAAAATTTTGAATGAAAACTTTGAGTACGCCTACAAGCGAATTTCCGTTCGTTCTCTAATATAATTCTTGAAAATTCATGGCCATCCCAACCAAATTTGGTGGCGGTGGCAATGGAGTAGGCGGTGGTCCATGTCCCGAAATGAATGCTGCCGATTGCTTAACCGTGGAACCACCACCGCCCACCATTACAGCTGATGCTGGGTGTGGTGTCTGACTACCATTATTATTGTTATTATTGTTGTTGTTGTTGTTGGGCGTGCCACAGCCGCCCCTGGTTGCCACGATCATTGGTGATGGTTGATGGTGACTTAGCGTTTCGTTGGTCGACGGTGACATAACCGGCGATGGTGATGAATAAGGCCTTGTGGAACCATTCGGGCTACCAATCATGGTGGATGATGGTGTTGATGGATGGCCCAAATTCAACATTGTCTGACCATTCAATGATAATTCTTGGGCATCCGGCAACATTTTCAAATTGTTCCTTCTCCATTTGGCTCGGGCGTTTTGGAACCAAACCTTTTTTGGCGGCGGGGCGAAAAGAGAAAAGATTCGTAAATCGAATCGAATCGAAAATTTCGATAATTTCTTAATCAAACCTGTAAAACTCTTTTGGATAATCCGGTTTTTTGTGCCAATTGTTTGAGATCTTTGGCATCCGGATTTTGGTTGACTGAAAAATATGTTTTCATTGTTCGTAATTGATGATGTTTGAATGAGGTACGCATCCGTTTTGTTCTTTGGCTACCACCACCGCCTCCTCCGCCACTCCCACCACCACTTGAAGAATGTGTAACCAAATTCAATACTGACGAAGACGATGAGGATAGCTGTGAATTGCACGAATTTTCAATACTGGCCGCCAAACCGGACAATGGGCCACCACCACCACCACCATCCAGAATGGTATCTGCATTGCGAACAGAAGATGGTGATAATGTGTTGGTTTCATGCGGACAAGAATTCATAATTGTATCATTATCTTGTGATGATGATGTTGGTGGTGGTGGTCCATGATGATGGCCATGATGATGATGATTATGATGATTGCTGTGGGAGTTGTTGGCGTTATTGTTGTTGTTGTTGTTGGCATTCTTTCGTTTTCTTGGTCTTCCTTTACGAATACTTTGGGGCGTGGTCGGTGATTGGCCATTGTGATGATTACTGTTGTTATTACGGTTATTATTATTATTATTATCATTGGAACTATTGTTATTAGTATTATTAGTATTATTGTTGGGGGCGTTGGGCGTCATCGGGCCACCGGAAGCACCGGAAAGATTGGCGATGCTCAACGGTGAATATAGGCCAATACCCAGGCCTCCGCCTTGCAGATTTCCCGGATTGGTGGTGGTGTACGGCGTTGCGGCCATCGTACTGCACTGGTCACCGGTCATGTTGGCATCATTCAAATGCATCGACGATGGTGGTGGTGATCCGCCACCGCCATGATGATGCGGCGAATGATGAACATGATGATGATGATGATGGTGATGGCCAAGTAGATGCTGCCCGGAAATCGGAGCTGGCGGCAAAGATAGTGATGATGGTGATGGTGAATGATTGTGATGATGCGCCGCATGTGGGTGGTAACCATGATGATGCGGTGAATGATGTACATGATTAAAATAACGCCCAGCCAAAGACGACGATGGTTCAGGTGGGATAAGTCCTTGCAGCGAAAGCGATGAAGAAGGAGGAGCCAAAGGTGGTGAAGAGGCGGGCGATAAATGATGATGATGATGAGGAGGATAATGATGTTGTTGTTGCCTATGCAGAACATCAGATGGCGCCATCACTCCTAGAGAGTATAATTGTGAAGCGGATAATTTCGATGATGATGATGATGATGATAATGGTGGAACGGAACCGCTGGAACCGGATAATAATGATGATGTGGATGTGGATGATGATAATGTTGATGATGATGCGGACAACATTTCATAATGTTGTCTACAATAAACTAAATTGTCACGTATCCCATATAGGTCACCTTGGGACAAGGTTATATTACACCAAGCACAGGTGAAACATTGTATATGATATACATTATGATCTTTGACTCGCATCACCAATTCTGAAGCGTATATACCTTCACCACAACGATTACAACGACGCATGGTGAATAACCTATTTTTTTCACAAGGGATACGGATTTAGGATCGAGGATATTAGAATTCAATTGGGATTAGTTCATTCATATCAAATTCATCAAATGGATTTCTCTAAAAGCAAAAAACAACAATTATTGGCGCCAGGTACTGTGAAACATGATAGCTGGCAGATAGCCAGATCTGGCAAACAAAGGTTTCCATCTGCGTGCTGGATTTCAAAGCTAGCTAGCTAGATAGATATCCAACATCTCGATCTTCGAAAACACGTGTTTGCTGTCAAAAACACACACACACGAGAAAAACCTGCCCGAGAGAGAGAGCAAGCCAATATATAAATCATTCGAAAACTAGTGGTTTGATTTCACATCCAACCAATCCAGGTAGATCGTTTGCTTGTTTGTTTGTTTGTAGCAACAATCTGTCGTAGTTGTCGTTCCGACAGAAAGGTCATTTTGGCATTGGCACGCATGCATGGCTGCTGCTGTCTTTTACGCTTGGCTAGGTTAGGCTTGGTTTGGCTGGCAGAAAAAATCGAAAAGATTTATCGCATCCTCGTCGCCTGGGTACGACGAATAACGGAGAATCGGAACCGGAAATCCCAACAACAGAAAAAAACAAGAATCCTAAAACACACACACACACACACACAAGGAATACCATACCTATAATAATCGGATTTGCAGAAAATAAGACCATCACGTGAGAAACAGCTTGGCTCTCCCTGTAGATTCAATTTGCATTGTGAACATTTCAAACAGGCAATATGCCAATTGTGATCCACCGATGAAAGATAATATCTGTCCATGATGGTTGAACCACAACCGGCACAATCGACCAGATATGTCCTGGTGGTACTCTGACGATCATCGGTCACAATGTTTGGCGATGTTCTCGTTGTTGTTGGTGTCGTGGTCGTGGTCGTGGTCGTTGTGGTGGTATTGCTTTCGTTGATCACCGTTGTTGTTGTTGTTGTTGGTGTTGGTGGTGTGCTACCATTGTTGTGATTTAGATGATGATGATGATGATGATTATGATGATGATGGTGGTGATGGTGATGATGGTGAGGATTGGCGCCAACCACATTATTACTGTTGTTGCTGTTGTTGGCCGAGGATGTTGGAGATTCATTCGATGATGTCGGATTGGTCGAAATTGGTGAACCATTCATGGTATTGATGATGCGGCTGCTGCTGCTGTTATGATTGTGGTTGTTGTGGTTCGATTTAGAATCCGACACCACATCCAACGGTGATGATGAAGAGGATGCGGAATTTTTGGCGGAACTTAACGATGTTGCGGGAAGGATCATGATGATACACTTGGTGGTGGCACTGTGGATTTTCGGGTTGAATTGCACTGAAAACAAGCGAGCGAGAGAGAACCGGAGAACAATGAATCCCGGATAGAGAACAGAATCCGAGCAAAATCGAATCATAAACCACCAGCAGCAGATCCGTATTGGATTAGTTTTCTTCTGGGAGTGGCCATGATCATCATCATCATCAAGATCCATGCAAGAATATGTGCCATTCTTCTTGGATTCTTGTTAGCGGTTCGGTTGGTTGTCGCGATTAAGATTTTACACATGTGATGATATGAAGCCCATTTCATCGTGGATCACATTTTCGGCAGGTTCCCGAGGATTCAAGGATTCAAAAGGATTCAAGAGGATTCAAAGATTCGGTTTTAGAGCCCGTTGAAAACGACGCCGACGAAGAAACCGACGAACAAATGCGAACACCGTGCAAGTATATCGCGACGAACCAACGAACGTACGTACGTAAGTACGGCACACACAGCAAAACCCGGGTTTGAATGTGAACAGCAACCAACGACGACGACGACCAACGACAACGGCAAGAAACAATGTGCATGTGAGAGCTTCTTGTGCGCAGTGTGCAGCCACACAGCAATTGATATGCGTGTGTAGCGTACGCTCTCGCCTCTCTCTCGCTTTCGCTTTGTGTGTGACGGCCAGCCAGCCTTAACAGTGCAACAGTGAAGCGTGCAGAGTGAGTGAAGAAAATGGTGCTATAATGTTTCCGCGCACGCACTAGCGCGAGGACACTAGCGCGCGAGCGATAGGATTCTGCGCGCTATCGCGAAAGGAGATGAGCGCGCGAACAAA
>JAOZJS010000901.1:0-17702 GCA_025882695.1 Amerodectes protonotaria
CATACAGACTGTATCGCCAATAGATGGCGCAGAGGGTTAAAAAAAGGAAAAAAAAATTAGGTACATTGTCCATCAAATCGAAAAATACGAAATACTAGTTTTTGGAAAAAAATCGAATTTCAACAATTTTGCCATATCGAATACATTACTGCGATAACCAACGACTCGACTGCGCATGCTCATTAAAATTCACTGTTTGTTTTAGAGTGTGCATGCATTGCAAACACCATCACGCCATTGATATAGCATTGATATTGTGCAGACTGTATAGCTGCGATCGCCAATAGATGGCGCAGAGGCGAGAAAAAAGGAAAAAAATTAGGGACATTGTCCATAAAATCGAAAAATATGAAGTTCTAGTTTTTTGAAATAAAATCGAAGCTCAACAATTTTGCCATTGACAATAAATTACTGCGATAACCAACGACTCGACTGCGCATGCTCATTAAAATTTACTGTTTGTTTCAGAGTTTCAACACCATGCCCTGCCTGCCTGACAAATCTCTTTTAATTTTAGAATTTTGGAATCATTTCGTTGAAACTTACCTGCAAAACAAAAATCATCGAACACGATGTCTCAAGAACTGGATTTAGCATCAAGAAACAAGAATCAAGATCACGAAATTGATAATTAAGGTAATTTCTGCGATAGATCAGAATAGCAAATGATCAAATTCAATCATTTTTGGCTGCACATTATTTTTGTTATCGATTCTGATTAATCATTATTTTTGCCATCCTTTTTAACTGATTGTTATTTGTGTTATTATTTTCGACAGAGACTGACGTCAACATTGAAGAAAAAGCAACCAAACGAAAGGATCGCGGATTCGATAATGGTTTGATATTTGCCTACAATTCCGCAAATTTTTTTTAATAATTTTTTTTTGTTTTGGATTTTGTTTACAGAAAGCTATAATTTTGGTGATTATGGCCAATACGAAAGCGTCGAAAGCGTCGAAAGCGATAGCAATGAGCCTGGACCTCAAAAATGTGAGTATTTTTCAAAAAAAAAATTTAAATTCTCACCTTTTGATCTTAGCCGTTGAAGGTTGGATCTTGTTTGTCAGCGTATTCCATAGACGTGAGCTCAGGCTAAAAAATTGCTAAAACAGATTTCCAAGTGACTTGAGTAAGGTGAACATCGATTTCTCGAAAACGTTCCATTTTTCAAAAACGTTCGATTTCTTAAAACCCATGCAAATGGGTGTACAATATTGACAGGCAGTCTGTATTTAGCGTCATCATGTTTGATTATTTATTTTGACCATTTTAGCCATTTTAGTTGACAAATTTTAATTTTCACCATTTGATGGTGAAATGGTGCATTTTTTTTGCCTTCCAATCCGGTATTAATTCATCTATTGTCATTTAGTCTCGGTGCAATTATATTTCATCATCAGTGGCGACATCTGTTGTTCAAAAATGTTATTACGAAAATTAACCGGTGACGCATGGCATATTTGGTTTTGGATGATTTTTTTATGCCAACGGCAAAAGCGCAGCCGTCAAATCCGTTGATGTGAAACACCTTCGACTGGCCTCTTGAGAACTCTGCTGGCTGCTGTGCGTGTGTGTCTGTGCTTGTGCTTGTGTATGTTTTTCCCAAAACTTACTTATATTTTTTTTCTGGTGATGACACTTTCTTAAAGGCCCAGACGAGAAAATACCCAACATAAAAAAACATTTAGATCCTGGTAGATCTTGGTGGATGATCATCTTGGTCTTCGGTTCGGTCCAATCAATCTAGTCTTGAATTTTTGTTTTTTTTTGTTTTCGATTTTCTTCTTCTTCACACACACTCTCAACCAATCATCGTGTAGCGTTTGACCAATATGGATTCGGTTACATTGCAAGAGGTAATTTCGAAATGTTTTTGTTGATGTTTATCATTATGTGTTGATGTTGTTGTTGTTCGAAAAAAGATTGCTGGTGATCATATGCCATTGTATGAAAAATACTATCAGCAGGTATGTTTTGTTTTTGTCTTGAATTCAAAAATTTCAGGTTTAAAGTTTTCGAACATTTTCCGAACACAGATTAATCCCGGCAATTCGGACATCATCAAAGCTTTAGATGCTGCCAATTTTATGCGAAAATCTGGTCTCAATCAATTAACGTTAAAAACTGTAAGTGTTTAGTTTTATTTTTCTTGTTGTTTATAAAAATTCTCAAAAAAAAACATGTTTCCAATTCCAACTTACAGATATGGGATTTAAGCGATCCAAATGGTTTGGGACATTTGGATAAGAAATCATTTTTTGTATCGCTTAAATTGATATCCATGGTCCAGAATGGAAAACCGCCCAGTTATAATGATTTGAAAACACCATTACCACCGCCTAGAATTGTAAAACATCAATGTGATTTAGTGTTGAAATTCGAAAATTAATGAAAAAGTTTATTATTTCTTATCTAGAATGATGATTTCATGAAATCGATTGAGTGGATGATAACGCCGGAAAACGCTCAAAAATTCACAAACATTTTCAATTCCATGAATCCGGTTGATGGAAAATTGGCTGGAGCCAAAGTTAAACCATATTTGATGAGTTCCAAATTACCGGTGGAAAGTTTGACCAGAATCTGGGATTTAAGTGACATTGATCAAGATGGTTTTTTAAACCTAAAAGAATTCCTAATTGTGAGTATTGTTTATTTTTTCTGCTTTAGATATATTTTATTAAATTTACAATCACAAATTCTAGTGTTGTCAATTGATCGCAAAAGCCACCCAAGGATTTGTTTTGCCAGCTGCTTTATCACCGGAATTGGCAAACTTTAATCCTGAAAATCTACGATCATACTCTCGTACATCATCTGTTTCATCGCCGAGTTTAAATTTGAATGAGGTGATTGTTGATAAAATTTAGAAAATCTATATCAATGACATGTTCAATTGTGGATTTAGGTCAACATGAAAAATGCAAATCAATGGGCGGTGTCGATCGAAGAGAAAACAAAATCTGATGAGTTATTCGCAAAACTAGACAAAGATAATGATGGTTTCGTGACCGGACTTGACGTAAAAGATACATTGTTGGAAAGTGGTCTTCCTCAACCAGTGCTCGCCCATATATGGAATCTTTGCGATGTGAAAGAGACTGGTAAACTCAATTCTGAACAATTTGCACTTGCCCAATATTTTATCAGGCAAAAGCAAAATGGCCAAGAATTGCCTTTAAAATTGTTGCCCAATATGATACCGCCTACATTGAGGCCTAAGCCAACGGTAATTTTTTCCATCAGAATTTTGTTCAGAAATTTTTTAAAAATTTGCAATTTTAAATATCCAATCAGGAATCAATAAGCAACGAAAATATCAATGGTTCGATCAATCAAAGTGCACCAACAAAAACTGGAAACAAAGAATTAGATCTTCTCAACGAGGAGATCAGAAAATTTCAACTGTTTGTACTTTTTAAGGCAAAATTTCTGAATTTTTGTAATCACCGATATTTTCAATTTTTAGGGAAAAAATCAAATTCGAATCCGAAGTGAATAACGATGAAGCATCATTACGTTTGAAACAAAGCGAAGTGAAAAGCGTACAGAATGAAATCGAAGCATTATCGCAAATGTTGAAACAGCTTGAAAATCAGAAACATGACGCCAAAAAGCGTCTCGATGATCTTCAATCGCAGGTTAGAATTTGATTTTTATCACTAATAACTCAATAATAATCTTGTCGTTGCATGTTGATTAATGTTTAACTTATCCCTTAAATTAATTACATAAATAATGATTTTAGCTTAAAGAATCTGAACAATTATTGCATGTTTTTAGCACTAAACTAGACGGGGAAATAGTCAAGGCATGTTGTTTGTTGATAATTTATGTTTTTTTTAATTTACATTTTGAACGAAGGAATTAATCTCTGTATTGTTAACAGGTGGAAAACTTGAATCGTCAATTTCTTGAGCAAAAGAAGAACATCGATGAGCAAGAATCGGATTTGAATGTGAAGAAAAAAGAATTCCAAGATCTTAAAGAAGAGGAAACAGTATTGGAGAAGAAATTGGCCATTATCAAAAATGAACTTGAACAAACATCGAAAATAGCCACCGAAAATCAACTGGAGATTAGCCAAATCAAAGCGAATTCCTTGGAATTGGAAGAATATGAACGTCGATATAATGAAATGATTTATGATTATGACAATGCAATATCCAATGCTGATTATGCTAAAATCACATCACTATTGTCGCGAAGTATAACTCCGCCAACGTTATTGACCGAGCAAGAACAAGAACAATCATTGGATGAATTCAAAGCGGAATTCAATTCTGATCCGTTTGCTGGCGAAGATCCATTTAAAGGTAACAAGCGATACACGACAAAATTTCGAATTTATCATGTGTTCATTTAAATCAGATGATCCATTCGGTTCCGATAAAACCAATGATGCAGCTGCTTTTGGATCGGATAATTTTGCCAATTTTGATGCATTCAGTAATACTTCCACCAGCAATAATAAGGTATTGGTCATTGTTGTTTTTCGAAAATAAAACTCACCAAAATGATCATTTTTAGGGAGGCGATCCATTTGGATTTTCGCCATTTTCCGGTGATTCATCTAATCAGCAAAACGCCAACGAAAATTTCCGATCGGAAAGTCCAACACCGGCACTACCACCGAAAAAGAGCAAAGCACCGCCACCTCGGCCGGCTCCGCCCAAATCCACTAACAAAACACCATTGAGAGCGGCACCGCCACCACCGTCTAGCAAAGACAAACAGCAACATGCAACAACGGCCAATGCATTTAGTACGGCCAACTTTGATCCATTCAATGATCAGAATGCTTTTGGTTCGGATGCATTCTCATCATCATCATCAACGGCGACCGGCACGCAGAATTTTGCAAATTTTGCCGATTTCGATAATGCCTAGGTGGTCGATCCATTTGGATCGGGCATCCTGGGATTGATAGTTAGACATGTTGTTCATTGTTGTAATTTTTTTTTTTTGGTCGATTATCATCATTATTATTATTGTCATGTTGATAGTGTTGTCAATTGTCATTGTTTTTTGATCAGTTTCAGTTTTCCTAATTTTTCAATTTTCCATTGTTCACAATCTTCACTATCATTCCAGGAACAAACCAGAACCAGAGAGATTCTTCGATTAATACGCGCAATTGAACCATCTTCACCTTGAATCGCTCTTCCTCTCTCTCTCTCACCCGACGATTTCATTCCAAGCAATCATCAATAATAGTACACACACACACACGCATCCAATGTGTTTGATATAATATTTATTATTAATTTGATCATTGATTATCAAATTTTTTTTTGTATATAGTGAAATTTGTGTGTTTTGTGTCTTGTCTTTTTTTCTCGTTCTTGTGGTAGTTTTGATCTGTCTCTCTCTCTCTCACCATAGCAATACATGTTTACACGCCTACACACTCTTACACCAATTATCATCAACATCACCACATGAAACAAACAAAGATGCCATGTTTTACCGAAACAGAAAAAAATAACATTTGTTGATAATAATAAAAAAAAGAGCAATTGTGTGTTTGAAGCCATTTGAAGACTTGTTGATATTTTGTATAAGGTTTTGGAAGTCCTCCCGATTTAATGATGATGTCTAAACGTGAGCATCTAGCAGTTTTTTTGTTCGTCATTTTTTCCAGTTGTGTTTCCAAGGTGATCATCATCGCCATGGCATCACCATCGCTAACATTTCAAATCAAGACAACGTGGAACAATGAAACGATCCCAGAAGATCGCTATGTGAATTGGTCGCTGAAATTGGATCAAGATTTGCATGTTTATGTTCGATCACCATTCTATGATGATCCGAAGCTACCGGATTGGAGCCGAAAACCAGGAACATTCGATAAACTCTATGATTATGAAGTGGTTGAATTGTTTTTGTTGAATGATCAAGATGAGCATTACTTGGAGATTGAATTATCACCTCGGGGACAGTTCTTATTGTTAGAATTGAAAGGATATCGTAATGTGATACGGAAACCGATCGAATTGAAATCATATCATTCGAAAATTCATGGTGATCATTGGTCAGGAGAGGCTGTGGTGCATCAAAGTGATCTGCCAGCCAATATCAACAAGTTCAATGCTTACGCAATCTATGGTTCGGGCGAGAATCGTACCTATTTGTCAATGTTTCCGGCTCCACAAAATGATCCGAATTATACGGAACCAGATTTTCATCGTTTGGAACTTTTCCAGCCGATCGAACTATTCAAAGAGCCTCAGTGCTGAATCCGAGAGTGACCTCGTGACCAAAGCTTTTCATATAATTTAATGATACAATGTATTCTTAATCTTTATTTTTTTGAATAATAAAATTAAATTCGATCCACATAAATCAATCATTTCTCAAAAATCCGTTCCTAATGATGAGCTAGCATATACCGAAGACGTTGATGTTGCTGACATATTAGGCGTTACACTGGCGCATCGTTCCATCATTGGATCGTTAGGAAAATATTGCTGTTGTTGTGAGGCTGGCCTATAGGAATCACTCCTCGGTGGAACCGGTGGTGGTGGTGGTCTAGCTCTCCTTGATTGTGGCTGTTGTTGTTGTTGTTGATCATCTTCTTGCACAAATTGATTGGGAACATCTTCGCCGGTGATCAACTGTAACAACCGAAACGATCTTGATGGTATGTTGGCACCAGTATATTTCATCGGTGGTGGTTCATGTGGCCTTTCCGATGGTGGCAATTTTCTTAGCTCCGACAATGAAAGACGCTGTTGTCTGGCTGCTGGCATGGTGCCTGAAGATTGCGGGCCCGGAGTCCAACATCGATTATTGTTATTATAATTGTTCTGATGATTGATCTGCATCGATGGTGGCGGTGGCAAAGATGATTGACGTGAAAATTTCATAAAACCATAACGATCATCTTCGGATTGTCCACCGCTGAATGTTCCATCCAAACAAGATTGTGGTGGTGGTGGTAATTGAGAAAACATTCCTGCGTTTGGTAAGTATTGTCGACCAATTTCTGTTGTTGGTGGTAGCCAACGAATAGTATGAATGGTAATGATACGATGATAGATTGATCGAAGACAAACTTACCTGGATCTACATACGATCTTGCATTGTCTGCACGGAAATTCGGTTGCGGTTGATTTGGTTGCTTTGGATTCACACCGTAGAACATTTTGTTTTGTGTTGGAGTACCCGGTGATTCCGGTAAATATTGATCCTCCATCATCGGTCTTGGTGGTAATTGTGAGAACATTCCGGCCTGGGACAAGTATTGTCGACCCGATTCTAGAAATAGAGCGAGAGAGGATAATCAGTTATCTGAAATGTCATTTCATGTGAACACACCAGTATTGTCGTAAGATTTTGGTTGTCTTGGATCAGCTTGATTCAGTTTGATTTTTCTGGGAAGCGTTGCCGAATATCCATTACGGTCTTCCATTCGAATGGGAATCACGCGTTCATTGGTGTTCACGGTGAAATTATCATCAGAAGAAACATGCATTCTGTTTGGTTGATTCATTAATTCTTCATCAACAGCTCGGTAAAATGGACGAGGTTTTGTGACATAGTTGTAACCTACAATAAACAGGAAATAGTTCAATTGTTATTAGGGCAATCTATGATAATCATTCGATTTACCGGTATTTTGAGTCTTTTTCAAAATTTCAATCGCCGGCGAAATACACCGAAAACTGTTCATGAAATCCCGATCGGATTGATATTCTGATTGATTATTGGGATTAAAAGGTGGACAACTGGTTCTACCATCTTGATGCATCATGTTCAGATTGGATCTGGGTGGAATCGGAGGCGGCGGAGGTCGATTGATCGGTCTGGAGGGCAATGGTGGCGGTAGATGATTATTCTGGTGGGAAGGAGGATTGTAATAGTTTTCCGGTGACGTAGAACCCATCTTGGCTCCCATTTCTTCGAATTTGTCGATTTCATCTGTGGAAAATGGATAGATGAATTAAGTGGAAAACAAATCCGAGAGCCAATACCTTGTAGTCCTGCATCTAGGACATGTTTCAAGACGTCTGTGTTATTGTAATTCGGTACGGATGGCTGAGATTGTTGATTGTGATATTGATGACCAACATTGTGGTTGGTGCACGATGGTTGATGTTGATGTTTTTGTGGTACATAATCCGGTTGATTGAAGCTCATTTTGTTGAAATCATTATTCAACCCGGCCATCGTTTCATCATTAAATTCGTAATTAATATTATTATTCTGATCCACCAAATGGTTATCAGCTATCAGACCACGGGCTTCGCGTACGGCTTCAGCAGCATTCTTACAAATTTGATCCACATCCACATCTTTCGATGATTCCCGAAAGTTTGGTTGTGGGGCATTCAAATTATTGAAATGTTGCGGTGGTTGTGGACCATTATCCACAGTATCTTGTCCAACAGGATCATTGGTGACAATCGTTGCTCGGGCTTCCACGTCCGCTTTTCTGGCCGCTAATTTTTTCAACATTTCTTGATCATCACAAGCCAACATTGGTATTGGTGATGGAGCAAAACGAACCTCCTTTCGATCCTTCGAATTGGGACTAGGCGAACGAAGTTGCACTGAATCCGGCATGGGTGGTAACACTAATGCACTGGCTGAATATTGATTCGAAGGCGTAGCCGGACTGGGCGGTAATTTGGCCTGTTGAGCAGCATATGATTCTTGGTCTTCATCCTCTTCGCCCGCATGAAGATTGGCCAATAATCGTTTTTTCATTCGTGGCGACCGGATCTCGCTCAGATCCAATACGCCTTTCTCACTGTGGGCGGGGCAAGAAGAAGAATTATAATCCGTTCGATCTACCCCCCGGGTGTAAACATACCTGGAAACACCGCTTGGTGTATAGGTGAATGGTTTCTTATCCTTGTTCATGGCGTTCAACAATTTATCCGGCAGATGAGCATATTGTTGTTTGTCGATTTGTTCTTTGCTTGGAGCTTTTTCTCGTATTGGTGGTGGTGTTGGCTGATAATTATCACGCCAGTTCGGCATCGAAAATGCACCGGAAGTTCCGGGCATTGGTGGAGGAGGCGGTGGTGGCGGCGGCTGCGGTATGGTTGCCATCGTTAACGGTATTGAATAGACACTTGACAATTCGCTATCCGTTTCGTAATAACAATCTATAAACGATGGTGGTGATGGTGAATCCGGTTTGAAGGGTGGTGAAGAATCGGATGTATCCAAACTAAATTCGAATGGTTGCTGGTGCTGGTATTCATAAACCAGAGGATTATTATTATGATTATAATTATCGTTATTGTTATGGTTATTGCTATTATAATTGAAACGGCGCCTTAAAACCGACTGTTGCTGTTGTTGTTGTTCCTGTTGCTGTTTAAGGTTACTGTTTATGGTGGAATTCTCCGAATCTCGACGTTCGCATGTTCGCAATTCTGTAATCACACCGTTAATTAAAGATGAACATGGAGGAGCATCATCACCATCATCATCATCATTATCATTAGTGAAATTTGCTTCGAAAAAATAATCGTTCGGTTCGGTCTGTGTTGCAGAATCCTGGCTACGAAGTCTACAACTACTACAACCGATTTTTTGGTTGCCAACATCATCGGCTAAGGACTGACGACGACGATGATCATCATCATCATCAACAACACGAACAACATTGTTGTTGTTGTTGATGGCCGCCGAAGAAGCGGCAACATCGGTACGGGCTGTGATGATTTTGGATGTTGAAGAAGGTGAGGCATGGAATTTCTGTGCCAACCAAGCTAAACATCCAAGAATCACCACAAAAATACCGAGTTCAATGGAGAAAGCAATGTTGGCTGATGATGATGGTAACGGATGAAGGCTTCTGAACAGAACAAGACGATGTTAAACACCGAAGAACTGATTGATGTACGCTATGATCAGTTCGAAGATGAATCCAAAAACATCGTTGTTAAGGTTGACGGAAACAACTGAGAAAACCATTCGGCACCGGATCGATCATCGAAAAGGAAAAATGAATTACGAACATGTGTCCATTCTTCTAGCCGGCTTCAACGGCATCCACGAGCATCCAAACTAACTGGCAACAATTTGGCAAAGCACTTACCATTCATTCATTCTATTCTCACAAGAGAATATTCTGCTTTGTTCTCACTCTAATTCTTCTGCCTGTATCTTTACTTACATCTTTATGGAGTATGTGTGTAAGTGTGTGTGTGTGTGTGTCTCAACAGAATATTCGGGTGTGTTTGTTTTCATCATCATGATGAAGTTTGGGAAACAGGCAAGAATTATAATTAGAAATCGTTACCAACATCAAGGCAACATCAAGACAGCAATTGTGTTGCATTCGAAATGGAATCTTTAGCAAGAATTCGAACGTTTTGAGAGAATTCGAATGCTAACGCATCTAGCAATGGTTATAAATAGGCTACTTGAATTTATATTCTTTCAAGCTAATTGTACAAATCGTTTTTGATCGGCCAAATTGTACCGATCACCAATTGAACTTCCGTTTCCGTAAATCATCATAAATTTCATCGTTCAGATTATCCAAATCCAGATTCAGATTTCAAATTTGCCCAGCAAACTCGCTTTATGCCCGACATAGAGAGCATTTGAATTTTGCGGTTGTTGATTGAATTCTGATGTTGCAAAAATAGAATCCTCATTCTGTTTAAGAAAAATATTGTTACCTCAATTTGTTCTGGTATTGGCGCGGATAGAGAGACAAGTGCGCTCATGCACGCACGCAGGTTGGCGGATAATTTGAAACAGAATCAAAAATTGAAAACACGCACAAATTGAACAGAATACGAGAATCAGAATCACAGAAAACAGATTATTGGCTTGAATTCAAAGCGCTTGAATTTATTCAAACATAAAGTTGCCGGAATGTAGTATTCGAATTCGAATGTTGGTGCCAAGCATATTTTTTTAATGTTTTTGTTGATGATTTTATTTCTCTCGACGTTTTTGTTTTTGGTGGTGGTCGTTTTCCATAAAATTATATAATGAAACAATGATAGCAGAAGAAGGCATATCCATTCATCCACTTCCCAAGATCCGCTTCCCCCAAGGAATGGCATTGGCAAACAACGATGCCATTCCCATTTCTCAATCGTCATGATCCTTCTCTTCGTAGCTCAAATTAATCATTCTAGAATGGTAAACAAGAAAATATGTAATTGTCGACAATCCTTGGCGAGATTAAAAAAAAGGTCAAGGACTGGAAGGAAATTGTTGAAAAACATAAAATGTTTTTGGCGCCGAAAAAAAGCAACTAACATTGGCGTTATTTTTGGGATGGCTAAAAACGTCTCCACCAATGCCACAATGACACCCACGAATTTCGAATTGTAATTCGAAATGATTGAATAACCAAACCGGGAATACTAAATAGATTTTCGTTCCATACGATGCCTTGAAACAAAAATGAAATTAATAGGCGGAAATTCGAAAATTCAGAAATTCAAATTTGGCGCCCAAAGATGGCGCGCAGAACTAGTGCGCAGAGAAGGGTGCGCAGAAACGGTGGCGGTTCGAATTCGAATCTGGAACAAATAGAATGATCGGACCATTCCAATTTCTGTGTGTTATGACCTGATTCGAATTCCGCGGATTCGATCAAAAAATCATCATCTAACATGAATGACATCAAAGGCCATCATTTTGCCACTCTTCTTCTTGATCGTTGTTCGTGGTGTGTGTGTCTTGTCTAGCCGTACTAGCTCACAGGATTGATGGTTGCGACATTCAAAAATGCTCTAAATTTAGCCCTGGAAAACTCTTTTTTTTCCAGCGCATGTTTCGTTTCGGGAAATTCTTGGCAACCACCATCATCATGGTGCTTGTCATCAAATGTTTGGTGTTTCAGAAAAAACAAAACAAAATAAGACTTGATGATAATTCGAGATGTACACGATGTTCACCATTATGATGATGATCAGACAGGCTTTCGCCGATCGATTGATTTTTTCCAATATTGGACAGGATCCAAAATTACGAGAGCCACAGATTCCACATAATTTGAGGAGAAGGATTCGAAAATTTTCAAGGTCTCCACAATTATATAAACAAAACGAATTTTCCCATCCCAAGAATCGATTCTAGAGCGCATACTCTCAATTCATTTCATTCCAAATTCCAATACCGAACAGAATCGGACAGAATCGGGCAGGGAGAGAAAAAGAGAGAGGCGAATCTAGAATTTAGTGTTCGAAATTCCGCCGATCATTCGGTCGATCATGTCTATTGTTGTTGTTGTCGTTGTTGAATGTTAGCATCCAGAATCTAGGATTTCTCCAGGGATTCTCCAGGCAGCAATGGCCACCAAAACATTGTTCCTAACATTGTCTCGTTCCGATCCGAGTGTTGAATGGGGTTTCACCTTTACCGAAACCGGCCACAAACGTTTGGGGCCCATTCTGGTTGTACAAAACGTAAGTCATGAAGGATCCGTGAATCCTTGTGTATCCCCTGGAATGATAGGATTCTATTGTGAGTGAGTGTGGATTAGTGGATCACCTCGAAAATTTCATGTTAATTTGGTTCAAGTGCATCAGAATTTAGCGATGATGATGATGATGATTCTTCATCTTTTCATCCATCACCACCATCAGCATCATCATTCCTATTCCTGTGTGTCGTGTTTAATCCTTTGCTTTCACGTATTTTCAATGTGAAATAACTGGCGCGTTAAAGTATCATATTTTTTTTGTTCATTCGTCGAATGTCAAAAAACAAACAAACAAAAGATTCTTTTTTGCGATGGAAACCATTCGAAGCTGGAAGCATAGTTAGAGCAATCAGAGCAATCAAAAAGAGTGAGAATTTCCCAATGATAAATTCTTGGTTGTTGTTACCATCACCAACAAGAATAACCAACAAGAACAACCAACCCATTATGTTCACCCAAACATAAGCTTGGTAGATGTAATTCCCTCCAAGAAAAGTTTGGGTAGGTTTAAAATGGTAATATCTTCATCCAGTTGTCAGTCGAACGAACGAAACAGTTGACGATCGAAATCGCAAACCCCAAAAATAATAATTCTAATTTTCTAGGTTCGAAACTTCCGAACGTATTTTAGAGTAAGTTTTCACAATCGTCCATCACCTCATCATCAGCTCTTTTGATCCAGCTCTCTCTCTTGCTTTGTGGGCATCCACCCATCACAAATCTCGACCTGTTGATCATTATATTCGTTGTATCATTTCTATTTGTACCGCTTTCCGTTATCCGCTTTTTCCAAATAGGTTGCATCAAACAGTCCTGCATATCAGGCTGGTGTCTATCCTGCGGACATAATACTTGGTGTTGATAATTCACCGATAACCGGACGACCGTTAACATTTGAATTAGCCAATCAATTGATTCAACGAAGATCGGAAAATTCATTAGAATTACAAGTGCTTCGTGATCCTAAGAATCGTGTGAGAAAAACTAGTAAGTTTGCCTGTTATACGGAATATTATTTTGGACAGAATTTGATTGGACAACAAAAAAATCTTCGTTATCTTCTTTTTCAGAAACCTTCACAATCATGAACAGTGATTCGTTTCATCCGATTCCGGTGAATCGTGGAGTGATACCAAGCGTGGCTCAAATGGACAGCGGCATCCGATTGCCTGATAATAATGTTTCACAATATCTGAACGAAAAAGCAAGAGAACAATGGGCTATCACTAAACAAGTCCGTATAACCGTTCAAGGATCCATACGGATCATATCCCTCGGTTGACTAATTTTGCCAACCTCTTTTTTTCCCCTCCTGTTCAAGACTTATCGTAGCATACCGATCATTGAACCTAAACCAAAGGTCCGAAGAGATTGGCCAATGGGATCCTATTTGAAATATATGGAAGGTCCCGGTTGGCATGATCCACCGAAACACATCAAAGTTCAAGATGCAAACAAATTGAAAGTGTTGAATCAATTGAATCAAGTAATTGTTGTAACCATTGACTAAGTGACCAAGACTAAAAGATGATAATCCAATTCCTGTTTCCTTTCCCCGCTTCCGTTTCCAACAAGGCCGAAGGTCAGCCAGTGTTTCACCGACAATACAATTCACCGATCAACCTGTATAGTGAAAGCAATCTCAACAATACCATCAATCCGTAAGTGGACCGACCACGTCCCTCCAAAGGATTGGATTCTAAAATTTGTTCGAATTTGTCCCCCTTCCGATTAGTGGTTCGTCTCCATCATCCACCGGATATACATCTGGCCCCCATAGTATCAGTCCGCAGCCAATATATAAAGTGAATCAAACCAAACCGGAAACAGTGGATATAACCAATTCACCAACGTATCAATTCTTGCAAGAGGAACGATTCGTTGCTCAACAACGTAATTGATAAAACCTTTTGTTTTTGATTTGTTACCTCACATCTTATCAAACGGATCTTGTTTCGATTTTAGGTCCGCCGGTGTTTTCCGGTTTCAATCGTTCATCACCGGAACCGCAGCAAACCCCCTATTTCAAGACATTGATGCATACATTGAACGTTTCCAACTAACTATCAAACGACAACGACGACGACAAGCAGAATATCCGATTCCGGGAGTATCCGATCAAGCAGAATTTCGATTTTCACGCACTTTTTCTCTTTCCGCTTTCATGATATTATAATGTAATTTTAATTCATTTATATATTATATAAAAAATGAAACAAATAATTGGGTGTGTATGTGTTATAAAATAATTTGTAAAATGGAAAAAAATTGATGCAAAATGAAATGATGATTGAAAATGAATAGGTACAATAATTAAGATTGGAATCTCCAATAAAATTTTACAACACAAAAAAAGAATCCAAAGCAGAGCAAAGATGCTTGGGATTGGTGTTTTTTTTTGTAGTTTTTTAGCGGCGCTTTTACAATCTTCTCTTCTTGAAAAAACAACTAATTCATTTAAAATTTTTGAAATAAATCTGTTTAACAAATAATTTTCAATTTTATCAAGCTGTGTGTAAGTGTGTGGGTGTGGTTTCCACCCAAGATTCCCGATTCTGATCATTTTTTGTATATACTTAGATAAATCAATTCCAACATGAATAAAGCTATGACACAGGTTCATTATCATTATATTCTATACACAATGATGGATGGATGAATGTCTTGATTGGTGGTGTGAATGAACAAACTGAATTGGTTGGTCAAATGGTGTTTTTTACTAATCATTTGAATTCAGTTTTAAAACACCATTGGATAGATTTCGATGCCGCTGCTGTGAATTGGAACCACTGCCAGTGGCAGTCGAATCATAATGGCAACAGTTGTTAGCATTCGGTTCCGATCCGTTGCTGGATCCAACGGATGAAACCGAATCCTCTTCTTCGGTCATCATATGACACATTAATTTTCCATTCAATTTGATTTTATCGCTTCCGCTTCCGTTAACGATTTTGTTCGGAGATTTGTTTGAATTGTCTAGTTTGAATTTTTTGAATGGTGATCTAGAACTAGAACGTTTACGTTTTCGTTTATATGGTGAACCATTATTGGAACTTTTCCCATCCAAATCGGTATCTTCGGTTTCCTTGGGCTGATGATGATGATGGTGGTGGTTATCGTCATTTTTAATAAAAATTTTATTATCACAGCTAGATTCATCAGTATTGTTAATCATGGCTTGATGGGATGATTGGGGAGTGGATGCAAGAAGACCATTAGGAAAATTCAACTCTTCAGCATTGGAATTATCCTCCGAATCATTGTCCTCTTCGGTTTCATCTTCGTTTTCCGATCCAGAAATCATTTGACTATCTTCATCTTCATACAAAGATTTGGAACCCGTTTCATCTGGTTTAGTGGGCTTTTTTCTCCTTTTCGAGCTAGTATGATTATACGCTTTATACCATCGACGTCTTCTTTTCTTTTTCAGTTTACCCGGCATTTGAACACCTTTGATCTGGTTCAATTGATTCTGATCCAATGCATCATCATAAAACATTACATTATATACTTCATCATCTTCAAACACTTGTAATTCGTTGGATACTAATGGTGTCCACACAAGATTTTCTTCCTGCAATTCGATTTGTGGCTTTTTCAAACATCTTTCCATTTCTTCTTCCTTAAATTCTAATTTCCACCTGCGAAAAAAATACAATACGAAAATTAATAATTTAATTTTTAGCACCAACAAATTCCAACACATACACATCGCTGCTGACTTTTTTGAACGCATCACACCACTGTAATGTCGAGGCAATGTCATTGACATTGAGCCCAGTATTGATGGAAATGTTCTGAATTGAAACATCAAATTGATGTACTTTTTCCGGCGCATTTTCATCATTACCATCCTTATCATCTTTTACATCTTGATCGTTTTTGTTGTTTGGCAATTCTCTTAAACGTTTGTCAATGTATTGATATATTTTGAACCTCCAATACGAAAGATATGACAATTTTCCCAAATCTGATAATGGTTTTTCCGGTGTTCCAGTCAAGTTTTCTCTTTTGGACAATAGATATGAAAAATCGATCAAAAAACGACCAAAACCGCATCGTTGAAATTGTGGTAAAGTTACAATACACGATACATTGTAACGTTTTGATGAAAATTTTTCTTTGGAAAAATATCCAACAAAATGAGATCCTTGAAAAAAAAGATGATACATTTAGAACATATGAAACAACCCGAACAATAATAATTTTAAATTACCATGAATATCATCGATAGCTAATATGTAGAAAAGAAAATGTTCAACATCAAACAACAATGTTTTGTGGTCGATGAACAATTTTCCCAGCAGACATAAATTTTGACAATACCATTTGGCATTGGCCCCATCCACTTCGTACACGGATAGATAAATGGGAGTCTTTATGTGAAAATTTGGTATTATTTGTTTGGATCGATATATTTCATCACCCGGAGGCTTTTTCACAAAACACTTTTTCTATGAACCCAAAAAAAACCAATTTGAAATTTACACAATTGAATAATCGTTTTTCCATGGAGGGAGAAACAGAAACATACCGTGTGCCTTCGCATCATATCTGAGCTTTTCATGTATTTTAGACAAAATTCACATATGAACAGTTTTTGTAGGCGGGCATATTCGTGCGGATACAATGATGAATACCATGTTTCGATTTCATAATTTCCAATCTCGATAGCTGCCGGACAACGAAGCTCTATGTGTTCGCCATCGTTCTGAAAATAAAAGCATGACATTTAGAATGACAATTTTTGATAAAATTTCCCACGAACACACACGCACCTTTGAGCCAGGACTTTGAGTCTTGAGTGGAGTCAATATAATAGATGAGAGACGATTTTCTGCAACTTGTTGAACCTTTTTGAACAGCTCATTGTCTTCTTCCGTGATTTCCAATGATGCATCCAACGGTAATGGTGGTGATAGAGCTCTATAGTTTTTCAATTTATGACTTGGTGATGTTTGTTGTGCCGGATCGCCAGCAAAAGTGGAATCATGTTTATTCTTCTGACTACGTTTTTTTCTTGGTGTTTCTGTGGCAGATGAAGACGAACACGTTTTTGAACTGTTTTTGGAATCGTTCTCCACCAAAGTTTCACCAAGACTTTTCGCGGATTTTTTCTTTTTTTTAGTTGTAGGCAATTTGGCACGTGATTTACTTTTATCTTTTTTCGGTGTAGACGTTTTTTGTTGTTGTTGTTTATTGTTATTCTTTTTTTTCGCAATGCTAAATGCTTCATTGTGTGGACTTTGATCATCGGATGTATCGATATTTTTTATCAAAAATTCTGTTA
>JAOZJS010000902.1:0-17690 GCA_025882695.1 Amerodectes protonotaria
CAATAGCAGCAGCAACAGCATCCAGCCGTTCCAGAAAGAACAATCAAAATTTTATCATATTGATCTCTGTGTTGAACAATCTGGTTGGATACTGGGCTCTGATTGTATTTTGGGCTCGTGTTCCGGATTCTGGTGCACTGGTGGTGCCAAATCCGAAATGCCATCTGGAAATCGGAAGTGTGCAACAATGAATCCAAATCAAACAAAATGTTCCACAACAAACAACAAACAAAAGGGAACCGAAACGATGATTACGGTGATGATTATTATGTTTCAGCTTTGTGGATGTGTGTCGCGCACTAACTCGGCCCGCAAGCCGGCCAATCCTCTAACTCAGTGGTTCCCAAAGTGATCTATATGGACCCCTTGGGGTCTATGACATCAGGTATCAGGTATCATTATCAGGTGCTAAGGGGTCTACGTGAACAAGAAAAAACAATGTAAGGGGCCTACGACACAAAAAAGTTTGGGTAACACTGCTCTAACTGCTCAGGGCTGCTCAACCTTTTTCCGGGCCAAAGAGCCATATCCGTTTACGACAAACAGGAAAATGTAAGCGTAACATTGTATATGACAGGTCCCCGCTTCAGCATTGGAGCTTCAGCATTGGAGCTTCAGCATTGGAGCTTCAGCCTCGCGAACGATCGTGCGGGGCGGAGTAAATAGAAGCGAAAAAATGAGAGCTTTAATGCTTAACGCTACCAATAGCTGCGGTCGAGTCAAGGTTGAACAGACGAATTCGCTTGAATTGTGACAGAGAGAAAGGGAGAAAGCTAGTATGTTTGAATAAGTAGGCTCCTCCTTCACTATGCTTGTTCTTCTCGTTGTTCTTGTGTTCTTGTTGTTTTCGGGGGACGTGGTTTAAATTTAAAACACTTATTTAAAGAGCTAAGTCTGCTGATGACTGGTCAATTAATGGCATGTATGGCATGAGAGAGAGAGGAGAGACAGAGAGAGACAGAGACAGAGACAGAGAGAGAAGGGAAAGCTAGTGAAAAGTGGCCTTCGCATTACACTAGGCTTGATCGAGAACGTAGACTCCTCCTAGTTCTGCTTTGTTCGGCTTCTGTTTGTTCTCACATTGTCACAGTGTCACTACTCATGAGCGATGGGTTGGGCTTCGCTGCTTCGAATTTTTTTTTAAAAATTAAACTCCTCGAAACAGCGGGATTATATTATATTTTCGACGAGCAAAAAAATCCTAAATAATTTCGTGCAGCTTCATATCTTCTCTGTCTTCTCGTTTCTGGTCTCTTCGCACCAGCCAAAACCTCGGCAAATACGATTTGTCTTTCTTATCCAACAACAACGACAACAACAACAAAAATCGACTGGTTTGGCGTGGCGTGGTTCCAAAAGGCCCAAAAGAAAAGAATCCTAACCTAAGGATTCTTGTTATCTTTTGTTCTATTCAGGCACAATAGATTAACAGACAAACATCGGACCATTTGGTTGGCGGGAAGGCTGGATTGTTATTAGTTGGTTGGTTGGTTTGTTTGTTTGTCCATTGGCTTTGGTACAATTTGTACTCAAAAGTCTTGGTATGGTGAATTATGGTAGACACACCCACACACACATGCGAACAATTAGCTAATACAATATTGGAATATAATATGAACCAGAAAACAAAACAAAAAATAGGAACAACAAACCGTATAGTAAAGGATATGAAATATTATATAACTTTGGCCCAACAAGACCTAGCACAACCCCGATTTTGGTGGCCATAAATTATGCGTGCGCTAAACGCAAACGCTTGGCGCCAGAGAACCAGGGGGCGTCATATATTTGTATTATAGTAGAAAAAGGAACAGAGGGAGAGAGAGTGGAAAAGCCGTAAATTTTTATTCCCCTTGATTCATAACCATGATCATCTTGGACCTTCATTCGCGTTTCTTATTGTAATAATAATGATAACAATAATAATTTCATTATTGTTTGGTGTTTTTATTATATAATATTTGCTCAATTATATTCTGTATCTTTCAAACACATACACACATGCATTTATGCAGTTATGAATTTTCATGGATATACGGAACAGTTAAATATTGAAACAGGCTATTAATTGAGACACTCGAGATGATGTTGATGTTGAATGGTGGTGGTGGTGGATTGGCCAATGAGGAGAACATACAGAATCCACTAACCAACCAACCAGCCAACCAAACAATAGCTTGGATACATAAATATTATATATCACAAACACATTCAGGCCCACTCATACACACCCACACACCCAGACCATCATCACCATATTCTGGATCCCCAGAGCAGAGAGAATCCACAGAATCCACATCTATTAGCGATGAATATCCAATTACATTATTAACAACAACAACATTGGCCATGGCCATCATCATCATCATGATCATCATTATTATTCCCATTCGCACTGACCACAATTTGAATTGTTTGAAATTTCTCGAAATTTTGGAGAATAGTTATGTTAATATTTTTTTTTTGCATCGGCCCCAGAGTATCCTATTGTTTGGGGATCTCGAAAACTGGGAATACCAGAACATTTTTGCCTATTCCCTTTCCTAGTATTATGTAATATTATGTAATAATTACAAGACACATTAACTTGCTGCTGCTGCTGCTGGTCTTCTGATATTATTCTGGTTCGGAGAGAATTCGAATATGAAACGACAAACGACAAACAAAACAAAATGGCCGGAACAACGACCATTCTCTCGCATTTTGTTGATACTGGTGCTTGTATGTGGGTGTGTGGGTGTGTTCTACCATGTTTGTACCATCTAATTTATTATTATACGTTTTAATTACTTAGATTTCTCGACTCGAAACAACCAACCAAAAGCGAAGGATTCGCACTTTGGATGTCAAACACTTGCAACCAGAACATTTGTATCCTGTGGCCATCCAGCAACACAAGCAAGAGCTGCAAAAACACACAGCAAGCATCCCGAAACAATCAGCTGTCAATGAGCGGCTGGCGGCTGTGTCCCGGCGGTACCCCAACGCCAGCTACCCGAGATCCTGGATTCTTGATTGCTTCCCATGATCAAGAATGTGCCAACCCGAAACAGCGCCAAAGGCGTCATATATTATTAGATTTTATGGCTATTTCCTGGTGGTTGTCATACTTGTACAATGCTTTTGCAATGCTTTTACAATGCGCTGGCGCAGAATTTTTTTTCCGCGTAGCTCCTCCTCGATCTCCTCCTCTTTTTCTTTCTTTCGTTTTCGTTTTTTTTTGAAATTTGTCCAAAATTTGTCCAACTCGCTCCGGGGATGGTCGGGATCCTGGGATCCTCCCCCCAGATTTCCCCTAGATTTCTGGCTGGCTGGCTGATATATTGCTGTTTTTTCTGTGTGGATTCAATCAATCTTTCTGCACCGTTCATATTGAATATTTATTACATATTTTTTCTTCTCCTCTCCTGCAATTTTGTGTTGGTGTTGGTGTGTGTTTTTCTGCAAGCACCACAATAGAATTTCGAAACAAATGGCCTGTTGAGAGGGAGTGAGAGAGAGAACAAGAAAACAATGTTGTTCCCTATTGAGGCCCCGACCGAACAAGAGGTTCAATTCAATTGTTTTGTGTTCAATTGTTTCTCTTCATGTCCATGTTTTTTGTCCGAATTTTTTTTTAACATTTATCGGATTCAAATTTGGCGTATGATTGAAAAAATACACTCCCCAGAAGATAGCTTAAGCCCGCGACAGATTAGTTGGTTGACACTGATTGATGTTGACCAAAATACGAAAAAAAAACAAAAAACAAAATGCCCGTACATGTCTGAAGTATCCTGGATCTTGGATCCTTGGATTCCTATTTCAAAAAAAACATATAGCCGCCACAAAGCCGTTGACCGACAAAACAATATGTGTGTGTTTGGCAAATGTGATCACCTCCAGTGGAGGATTCAATTATGAAAAAGTGACGATGATAATATGATGTTAAATGATCATTTTGATGCCACCATGCTGTTCGGTTTGGATGGATGGAAACTTGGAACCAAAGTGTTTGTGTTTTTGTTGTTGTTTTTGTTTTTCAGACATTTCGCTCCACACAACAATGTTCCAAACGAGGAGGCAAGGTCATCGTTGTTTCAACCTGTCTACAACAAACAAAAATTGTGCCCGAAACATGTTGTTTGTCGGCATGATGGCCGGTCGGGGCAGCGCCAGACAATAAGCGAAAAACAAAAAACAAAAAAAATCTACAAAAATCTACGCGAAATCATCAAGAGTTGAGCAATTCGGTGATGAGCATTTTTTTTTTATTTTTTTTCTCGCACTCGCTTTGGGATTGAACCACACTTGGGATTGTCCAGAAACACGCATCCCGAATACGAACAATCGTACGACGACGAATCGTACGTTCGGACGACCAAGCCACAAGTGTGCGAATAATATGATAAGGGGGATGATGATGATGATGATTATGGATGATGATTGTTTTATTATTATTCATCGCTTTGGCATCGGGCTAATTGGATTGGATTTACCATAAAAATTCAATTTTTCTTCACGGGAACACAAAGCAAAACGCAAAACGCATGATGCTTTGCGTGCGTTTGCATACCTTTTTTTTGCTTGTCTAGGTCTTGGTGTTCTCGTGAACAGAATGAATGAAAGTTTTCTCCAAAATTAATCTTTTTCCCTCTTTTTCTCTCTCGCTCTCTCCTCTTTTTCTGCAAATTCAGTTCTATCTTTCCCAATTTAAGATGCTAATGATGATGATTGCAAACTACCTTATTTATATTTAATCAACATGAAAACTTTTTAGCTGCTGCTGCTGGTGTTCAATTTTGGTTGTTGGAATTCGTTCCTGGAACACACCCACCCACACCCACACGCACACGCACACATTTGTTCTTGGCACATCTCTTCGGGGGAAGGGATCTCGGTTGCCCGGATAGGATCATTTCTTTTGTTTTTGTGTTTGATGAGAATGATCCGCGAGGATTCTTCGCGCTCTCCCTCTCCCACCCCCTCCCCCTCGCAGAATCCTGCCAAGAATAAACCCCCTGGAAAAAAAGTGTATCATCAACAAAATGTATATAGTTATGGTGGTGGCGGTGGTGGTGATGGTGATACGGTACGTGACTGAACACAAATTCAATTTAGCCCTGAAGAACAACAACGACAACCAGACGAACCACCCTGCCGCGGCCGCATCCAGAATCCTCGGAAATTCCAGGATCCTGGAACAAACAACAACAACAAGCAGCTAGTGCTATCACACACACAATAGTAGCGTATCGACAAAGGGCAAAATGGTGGTGGACATTGGTCATCCACATCCACATTTTTTTCCGTTCGGTAGTATTTGTCGGGTCCCGCAAATCTTGGATTCTGGGATTCTTAAAAAGAAGCCAGCACTCACAGTAGTAGTTTCATCGAGAGTAATCTAATCTATTCGAGATCCAAGCACACACACAATTGTTGTTTGAAGGGGAATGAAACAAGGGTACTTTGAGTGAATCTTTTCTGTATCCATGTGCATGTTGGATACAGTTTTTTTGTTTTGTTTCGGATTCCGTTTTGCGAACATCTCAACATTTCATTAGCACGACACACAGTTAACCAACCGAGATGGACACTTGATAACAATTAATCCTTCCAAAAGCACAAGAGACTGTCCCCGAACTAGAATATAACTGGATGTGACAACTTGAGAATTAGTAAACCATTGAGGGTGGATGCCAAAGACATCCAGAGTGGGCGCCCAAACAGAGTGAATCGGGTTCATTTGAGTATGGATCCGAGCGCTCACTTCCACACACACACACACTCACATTGCAAGTCCATTGGTGGTGGTGATGATGATGAATCCATCACCAAACTTATCTGTCTTGGTCGTAGCTATCGTTTTTTTTGAGGTTGATGTTCTTGATCTGAAGGGAAGTACAATGTGATGATCTTGATGCCGGTGCGGACGCGGATCGACGACGGTGATGGTGATGACAACCCCAAACGGATCATCAAATAGGGATGGCGATAGGGATGGAGCGACGACGACGATGCATGTGTAGAAAAATTGATTAAATGGAACACTTGATCAACCATCGTTGTTGCATCAATGTAAACATAATCAACAACATTATGATTGAAAATATCCAATTTGAATTCATTTTTGTTGTCGATGCCGATGTCAATGTCTTTGATGATGTTGTTAACATCGAAAAAATGACTACATCCTTGGTGCGTTTCATCCTTCTCTTTCACTTTTTGGAACACACTAGCAAACAACAAAAATTATGTGATGAGCTCATTGACATTAATCGGATAAGAGACAAAATGAATCGATCCAACAACAACAACACATCACCTTCAGTTGTTTGTGGTGACACATTTACGCATCAAACGCCTCGTGTATTGATCGCCATTACACGCCAGCGCGAACCTGGGCAAAATTTAGAAACCGACGACGATTGACGACACTTTGACACTTTGAAGGAGGAATCATAACGGAACAGGAGGAGGACACACAAGCACACACGACGACGAAGACACAAACATGGTGTGGAACAAAGAATGGCATCGAAAGAATGGCTCTTTTCGGTGTGGTTAGATAATTGTTTCTCTTCCAAAAGCCTGCCAAGATGGAAGAAGTTCGAAACAAGAAGGACGGACCATGGTGATCATTGGGGAAATCAAGACTAATCATTCGCGAATCATTCGCGGTTTGAAATGTCCATCATCAATTAAAACGGCTTTTTGACGTTTTGAAGCGTTCATCGAAGAGAAATACTATGATGATGGACATGGTTGATGGCGAATGCAAGAGTAAGGCAAATGAATGATGGAACGAACAAAACGAACGAAATCCAGAAGAGTATCTCGATCTCGCGCTCGCTCTCTCTCTCTCCTCCATCCCTTTGCTGCCGCTTTACTTTTTTTTGAATTTCAACGAAAAAAAAATTACAAAAACATTTCATAGAGAAATCCCCTCTCTGCTCAGGAAACCGACAAAATATCCAGGACTATCGCATAGCAAAACTGTGCCGCGATTTCTGGGAGACAAACGGTCTGCCTGGCGATTGCCGGGCGGTGGGCGTGTGTGTGTGTGTGTGTGGATGTCCGAGAATGTGTTGAATATTACCACCACCACTCTCATCGTCATCATCATCAAAACGGGCAAGTGTGTATCAAATCTTAAACATTATTTCGTTTTTTTTTGGTTCCTGGAAATTGGCCTAGTGGATGTGTGTGTGTGTGTTCCAACAACATGTTCTGTTTTATAATGTTACCACCACCATCAGTACCACCATCATCATCATCATCATCATTATTATCTTCATCATAATCGTTTAGAGAGAAAGATACGAGAAAATGAAAGAATAGAAAGAAAGAATAGAAAATCCATAGAGGATTCCTCACGATTCCTGGGGATTCAGGGATCCCAGGAAAATCCCGTGGAAAAAAAGGAAACTTTTTTGCGTGTGTGTGTGTGTCGGCAGACAAAATATTCTTCTCCTCCTTCTTCTTCCACTAAGCACGGACACACCCACCGCCACAACAGATTCTGCACAATAATAATTTTTCATTTTTTTTGCTTCTTTTTTTACCATCTTCGGGTTTATTGTGTGTGTGTGTTATATAACATAATAATTGCCTCACTAGCATTATATTCTAGCCATGAAGTGAAAAAATGTTCGGGCCATGATTTTCTCCGGGAATTGTAGCAAGAAGAGTGGGTGTGATTGAACAAGAATACATATTATCTCAGATTCTGGATCAAATATTCAGATCAAGTATCCGACTGGAAGTTGATCCAGAAGCAAAACTTTGGCCCAATTGTGTGTTTGTGTGTGTGTTGGAAAGAGGATTCCAAGAGGACAATAAAGCTTTGTGTGTCCTAAAAAATGTTTGTTCGCCAACCTGGACCTGGAGGATAATTGGACCCGGGTTCGGGACGCTTTTTTTTCTGGTGTCCAAGTCTCCAAGTCTCTTTTTTTGGATTGGATTGCTTGTTTGATTCGATTTTTTTTTTGAATGATGATAATAATAATTATACTAATAGCTTCGTATTGATGTCGGGATGGATGGATAGTTTGTTTTATTATTATTGATACACCAAAACAATAACTTTTACGATTTTGTTTAATGTTTTTTCCTCTCTCCTCTCTCTAGCTTTTCGCTGGAGTTGAATCCAACTTTGGATTCAGGCTGGCTGGATCATGGGGAGCCAAGCGCATCCACGGGAAACTTTTTGTCCATTACATTTCCATTATTATTACTATTATTATTACTATTATTATTATTATTTATTCTTCAGTTTTGTTCATGCATGCATCAAGCGAGGGTTTCGAAATGTGAATCTTTTTGGAATATGAAATGATATTGGATTCTGGCCAATATCAGGCTGTTGTTTGGCGCCCTCCCCGACAAACAATCCACAACGCAAAATGATTAATGAAATATTCACACACTGACATACACACGCACACACACGCACACATACGATCCACATCCTTGGTCCATTTGGATCATTGGACAGGGAGCACAGACAAGAACGAGAACAGACAAACTGAAAAAAAAGCCAATAAGAGCCAGCAGAGTAGTGCAATCATTTCGAAGAAGGAGCACCATCATCTTCGTTGCATGGCCATTGTCGTTGGTGTGTCGGATTCAATCAAGTACTAATACGGCAGATCTTGGGCAGATCATCATCCGAATCATGGATCCATCAAACATGCACCATCATAACAATGGATCCTTCTGGATCTCTCTCTCCTCTCCCTCTTGTCGACGTGCATGTGTCGACACTTTGTTTTTTTTTTCGTCGTAAATTTGTCGCAAATTATTCGCAACTTCTGAATTTTTTTATTATTATTATTGATATTAGCATCAAATCAAGTTCCACAGGTGAAGGTTCACCTGTGTGTTCTAGCTGCGTTGTAAATGTGCGTGTGTTTGAGTGTTAAATCGAAATAAAACTATTTGATCATCCTGATCATCGTCTTGTAGCCTGTAGTCTTGTGTACCGATGTCGATTGGTCTTGGTCGATCCATTATAGCCTGGCTGTGTTGAAGAAATGTCCCCCTTGTTACATCACAATAAGGAGGATGATCATAATGGTTTTATTTTATTTTATTTTATTTTTCGCCATATTGGAAACAAGACGACCATCAGACTGTTGTTGGCAGACAACAACAAAAACATCGAAAAAGAGCAATCGACCTTCAGTAAAAAACTGAAATAATGAAAAAAAAAGTTTTGTTCTTTTCAGTTTGTTTGTCGTAACCTTTTCGTTCTTGATTGTCTTGATTTTATACACGATCAGAATCATTTCAATCATCATCGAAATAATTCGAGAAAGTGGATCAATCCAAAATGATGATGATGATCATCATCGATATGGTCATAAGGATAAAATTGTCTCAATCGTCTATTCGACCTTGTCTTTTGTGTGTCTTTTTACGAAACATCATCATTCATTTGTTAGTCGGATCGAACTTCGAAGTTCGATCTTTTTTCATTGCCATTAGACTTTTGTTATCGTTATCACAGGAAAAGTACACTGTTCGATTATTGCCCGGGAAATCCATATTCATTTGTTTTTCGGGCCAAAAGAGCCATAATAATAATAATAACGATAATAATAACGATAATAATAACGATAATCATTGACGTGTGTCCCACAAAATGTGTCCGGTTTGATCCATTTTTGTTTCTGATGATGGTTCCAACACTGAAGCACCCATCATCATTGTTGTTGATGAGCACCAATGTCGCAATGTTTTGAGGATGCCTGTGTTAACCGGAAATCGGAACTTTCAATTTGTCCGGAACCAAGGTGACACAGGGGACAACATTATTGGACATTATTGGTGGCCATTGTTCAGGTGTGTGTGTGAGTGTGTGAATGGTTTTAGTTATTTTTTTATTTGGGACAATCGTCCATGTCCGTGTCGTTTGAAAGCAATGGGGACAATAATGGCCCCAACCAAAACGATGCCCAATATTGCTGAAAGTCGTGCATCGTACGATATGCTTGAAGCTAATTCAATTTATATCGGATTTGAAATGTCCAAAAGTTTGAAAAGTGATTTTTGTTTGTAAACCTAAAGAACACACACACACAGAGAGAGAACCACCCTTCCACTGGACATTCTGGTGGTCGGGCGTTTCATTCTTGGATTCATGTCTTAAATTCGTCTTCGTCGTCGAGAACCGCATCAGCAAGCAAAGGCTTGGAAAGAAACGACAACAAAAAAACTTCGAGACAAAATCCGTTCAATATTTTATTTTATTTTTTCTAAAATTCCGTTCGATGCCCATCCGGCTATCCGAATAGGGACCATCATTCAAAAATAATCACATTTCCAGAACATTAATCTAATTTCAATATTTTTTTTGTTTTTCCGTTTCACACCCAGCAAGATGATGAAGTGGCTGCAAGTCTAGTTTATTGTAGTCTAGTTCGCTGGAATTCATTGTGAGCCTAAGCCCGGAACAACAACATCAACATCCATACCATGAAATGCATTCAAACACGAAGCAGCTCCGGAGCAGATCAATATTGATTCGGGTATAAACCGCCGTCAACAGACCAAATGCACATTTGAATAATGTGCAGAGTTAATCCTAGAGCTAATATCATTGATCCTGGCCCGATGTTCTACCGGGGTTTAGTTACGGCTAGGATCGATTGAATTGATGATCCCCAACATACAGACAAATGACCAATCAATCGTGTGTAAACATGGTGGAAACAAATAAAAAAAGAACGATTCCATCCACGGTTTCACGGCTAACAGGGTTGTGGATCAAGTTTGTTCCTTTCACCAGGGATGCTGTTTTTTTAATGAACCGGATACAGAAAAATAGAGAGAGAGAGCTATAGGCAAACATTGTTGCCGTCCGTAAATGATATGATGAATAATGATAAATTTTGCATAAAATACATGAACAGACAGGCCCAGAATCAACACAGCCGGAACAAAGGGAACTGAAGGGAAATTTGAATACACACACACAGGGTGGTACACATATGCAATAATGGAATTAATACGAAAATCCCTTGGTCTTACACACGATGTATAGGTCTCACTCTCGCTGTTGGGGGTTTCCCTTTCCTCTTTTTTGTTATTTGGGTATTTTCTTGTTCCGGTTTGGCGATAATATCCCTGGAAAAAAAATTAGTTCGGTAGATCCTAATATTTATTATTTCGATTATTATTATTATTATTATTATTGCCATGTTAATTAAAAAATCATTAGAAAATACATCAACTACAACGGAAAATTATCCGGTTCGGGTTCAGATGTACCATAATTTTTTTTTGTTTCGCGGGCTTTCTCGGTTCTGTTCGTGGGTTTCCAGTTTCCCCAAAATTGAATATTATTATTATTAATAATATTTTCGGGCCGACTTACAACAATAATAATAATGAATTGTAAATATTCTTAATTAATAATAATAATAATAATAATAACGGTAAAACACGACGGTATTCATGGCTCATGCACCGAGCCACAAGAATCGCGCGTAGGGTGGGCGTTTGCACCGGAAATGAGAAACTGTACATTTTGAATGTGATGAAGACCATTCTTATGTTGTTGATGATGATGATGATTATTATTCATCTTCAATCATGAGGGCCAGAAAATCCTGAACAGGAGGATCCTGAAATACGGTTGTTTCCAGATCCGGGCAAGGTTTTTCCACTATCTTTGTTCCAAGGTTTTCGTTGTTTTCGTTATTCTCGTTGTTGAAAGATTATATTGGCAATGATAATAGTAATAATAATAATAATGATAATAAAATTGGAACCAACCAAACGAAATTTAATTCAATTCAATTTTGGTGATTTGTTCTTCACCGTCTCTCTCTCTCTCTCCTGCTCTGTCTTCTCTTCTATCCAATCTAATATCCAGTATTCTATTTTTTTTCTTGTTGTTGTTGCGCCAAATTTTAGATTGAAGGTTTGTCGTGTTCTCGGGAACATTGAACTGCACCAAAAAAAAGAACGAATACTACTACTGAAGATATATAAATTTGAAGCTAATAATACAAATAACAACAGCAACAACAACAACAACAACAACGACAACGACGACGACGACCGACAAAAAGAATATTGTGGTGCGTATCCTGGAACCCAGAAACAGACAACAACAACAACAACAACAACAAAAAATAAAAGCTTGACAAAAGAATGGAAAACGAAGAAGAAAGTAAAAAAAGCTTTAAAAGAAAAGCATTTTGTTCCACTCTCACTCTCTCTTTCTCTCCATTTTTGTGTGTTTGTTTCATATTCTTTTTGGACCAAAAAAATTTTTTCCTAGATGCTTGCCTTTCTCTATCTCGCTCTCTCCCTTTTTCCATTTGTCTATATTCCTCGTATATATTTTTGTTGAATGATTCTTTTGTGTGTCTGCGTTTGTAATGTAATGTTCTAGCTTCACAAATAGAACAAAAAAAAATAGAGAATATTTTGGATCGCATTCTTCCCAGAATGGTTGGTTGGCTTGAAACGCATGCTATCAACGTGTGTTTTATTTTTGTCTTCGAAGCCTTTGAAAAGAATTCTTCCTGGACAAAATAGCGATCCAAGCGAAGAAGAATGATAGAATTCGGGTTTGTGCAAACATAATAATAATATTTATCTAACTGATTAGATACATTTTAATAAATCATCTTCATATTGGCACCAACCGCATACTTCTTTTTTCTGTCTGTCTATTTTCAACACCACCATTATTATCATTCTCCAACTATGCCAGCGGTAAGCAACCTTTTTCGAGAATTTTTCGGCGGGCCGAAAATGGAGACCTACGACGACATCTCTTAACGGGCGAACAGAAATAAAACTCAGTCACCTCCTTATAGTGTGCCTCGCCATCAGGTCAAATCATCACACTGAACCAATCAGAGAGAGACAAACACCTTCTTCTACTGTTTATAGTGTGTCTCGTCATCAGGTCAAATCATCACAATGAACCAATCAGAGGGCAGAACGGTTGTTATAGGCGTCAAACATGCACAGACTTGTACTGGTTAAAGCTGATCGCTCTTCTTCGCCTGCTTATAGTGTGTCTCGTCATCAGGTCAAATCATCACAATGAACCAATCAAAAGGGGAAAACGTTTGTTGTAGGCGTCAAACATGCACAGACTTGTACTGGTTAAAGCTGATCGCTTTTCAACGGTTTATAGGTTTGTAGTGTGTCTCGTCACCGGGTCAAATCATCACTGGACCAATCAGAGAGAGTAATATAGCGCTTCGTCTCCTGTTTAGCTAAAATGCGCTTGGTGGGCCGCACCAAAATGTTTGATTTAACGCATGCGGCCCGCGGTTTACACGCCTCTGATCTATTCGAATGTGGCAGCTTGAAAAAAAAGGTTCTTGTGTCGAGCCAAAGTGTTGAACAATGTTGGAATAAAAGGCACCAGAAAAAAAGTACGGGGAAACATGAAGAGATATGAAGAGATCAAAGACAATGTGATGAACTTTTTGATTAAAGTTAAGACCTTTCTTCTCTCTCTCTCTCCCTCTCTCTCCCTACATCGGCAATTTTTGATACTTCAGGAATATTCAATTATGCTCCTCTTACTGAAATGTCAAATTCTAGGCATCCTACAGTGTGAAAAAGTGTGCTCCTGGATCTCCGACAAGCCAAGCCAAAACGAGAGGAATCCTCAAAAATAGAGGGGCAATATAGCCTATGCAGCTCAACGACGGTTTCAAAGGTCGAACCATTGAACCGGAATATATATTTATTATTGATAATCAAAATTGAAAACAAGAGCAAGAGATTTCTCCATTGAACATGGAACACAAAATTTGATTTTTCATTTTCAATCTGTGCCGTTGTGTGTGTCGTTTGTCTCGAAATGAAATTCAATCCACATGACTGAATTGGGCCTTGGAAATGGGAAAAGGTCAAGCCATATGGAGTGGAATGACCGGGATATTATTAAAATATGTTTTCAAATTTTTTGTTTTTTGTTTTGTTGTTGTTGTTGTGATGTCCCTTGGAATAATCATCTTGGAATTCCCCGACAAATATCGATGATTCAAAGTCCCTGAACTGAGCAGAACCCGAATCAAATAGATCAAACAGAAGCGGAAACTGGGAACCAATTAAATTTGGCAACCAACCTAGCCATAGCGGCGTATAATGATTACCGCAATCACAAGAATAACCGAATAACCGGGAATAACACAAAATGAAGACGAAGAGTTTAAGTGGAAAAAGAGAGAGAAAGAGAGAGAGACCGTAATTTGTAATTAAGTTTCAAACCAGATAACGATAATAACAAATTTAACGGTCGGAATCTAAGGTTCGGAAATCGATTTTGGATCTTTTGGAGTTTTGGACAAAATGAAACGGGGCAAAATAACCAACCCGAAATGGAGCAAAAAACAAACATTTTGTTTCTGAAGTTTCTTCTTCTTCTTCTTCTTTTCTACTCTCGGCCAGATGAAACCCTCTTGATTGCAGACACACACACACCCATTGCCTGCATGATTAGAGATCGTTTCGTTGCTGCTGGTTTCTTCCTGGTGATTCTGGTGGTTCATGTTGCCATTCCATCATTTGATGGTAGTATCATCTTCATTCCTCCTGTTTTTTTTTATTTCATCTCTCTCTCTCTCTCGCTCTCTCCAAAAAATACTTTGGTCCTTTTTTTTCTGGTTCTGAGTTACATTCGGCCCGTAATTAAGTTGTAAATAATGACTGTGTGATGGTGATCCTGGATCCCATCCAGTATCATGAGCATCAAACTATCGCGCTACTATCCGTCCAGAAGCAGCGAGAGAGAGAAAAAAAGAAACACACACACACACTCTGAACAGTCGTTTGACTTTCAAGATGGTATTCGGGGCCCCAAGTAAATTGCTTTGGCCATATTCAAAGCTCAATTGTTCAAGCAACTATTCATGCAGTCGGTTGCCTGTCTTGAACAGACGCCCATTGTTTTTACGCCATTTGCCTGGTAAATAATTTAAATTTCAAACAATTTAGGCCCGAAAACAAAAAAACAAATAACAATAACCGATCCGGTTATTTGTTCCTAAACAGAGAGACGACAATCTTGGAACCCGGTCTTTTGGAATTGAATACAGACTCTCGTACCCTTACGCGAGTTTAGCTTCACTATAAATTATTGGGAACCCAAAGAGGTTTTTCTATCTTCTATCTCTTTGTTCCCTATAAAACATCTCAGCTTCTCAGCTCCACAGACTCGAAAACCAAAAGACTGGAAATTCAAAACGACAACCCGAACAGCCGAAAATTTTGGTAACCGAATATCTTCAAACCAAAAAATAAAAAAATAATACCAACTCTTGCTAGCTCTGGCACCTAGCTACAAAACTAATTAGGATCTTGTTTCAAGGAACCAAATACCGAGAAAATGGAAAGCTAAAAAATGCCTTAAACCATTAAAATGATTTCCTGGATTCATCTGAACTCTCGAAGCGAACATTTAGCGCCTGGAAGGAAAAGGATGACGCAAACATCAAGTTTCATCTATTATTCCATCGGATTCGCTCGATGATTCGCTCGCTCTTAAGCTGTTTCTTATTCTTTTTCTTTCTTGTTCTCTCCATTGAAACTTTTCTTATGTAACTGGAACTTTTTTCTGGACCCAAAGAGCTTGGAATAGTTCGAAAAGAGAAGGGGCTTTGGTTATTTTTTTTAATCCTTTGTTTTAAATTGAAAAAAAAGATCTAAGCTCTTTTGTCTCTCAGGAAGATTCTTTTCTTTCTCTCTCGAATCATCCCAGTAGTAGTCTTCCTAACCATTAGACTTTAGCCTAAACATTGCCATCCAAACCATCAGCCAAAGCAAACAGCAATAAACATTCATTCAATGAGCAGCGTACAGCCTTTTGGGTTCATCATATCTCCGTTTTTTCCGGTTCCAGTGGAAGAAACATTTGCATTAAATTGCCTCACTTGGTTCTGCAGAGTCCTTTTTTGGTTCTGTGAATTTATGTGCGTGTGTGTGTTCCAACTGCCGGATCCTATTGGCTTTGGAACGCGGAAAGGACAGAGATGAGAATCCACAATAAGGTTCCACATTCACAAGCGGTAACAATTGTTTATGGATGTGACCAAGCAAACGCATCTCCTTCATTCAAATGGTTATTCGTAGTAGCGAGGATAATTTTTTTTCGGCCCGTTCAAGTTCCTCTCTCTCTCTTTTTTTCCCGGGATTCTGGTCGGTAATATAAATTTACTACTCTGTTCTCTCGGTCTATTTTTTTATGCAGAATCCGCCTCCGCCTCGGTTTCTGGAACTGGATCATGTGCAACTGCAATGGTAATCATCATCACCATCATCATCATGGTAGCGCGTTTGGGCGAGCTCTCTCTCTTTTATTTTAATTGACTGGTATCTCTACTGGTAGCTTGTTTATTTATTCTGAAGGCCCAAGATGATTTGTTCTGATTTATTTTCTTGAAAGAAAAAAACGAGAATTTCAGCTACCATCTTGACTGAACAGAACGGATAATTGGTGACGAATTCAAACCGGAAAAAAAATTGACTCTAGGAACCAAGAGACAGTCGATTCAGCCAGCCAGCCAGCCAACCAGAAAAAAAACGAGAATCTTAAAATTAATCCACCTTCGTGAATCCTAGAGGCAATATTAGTTGATTGCCAGTTTGACGTTGGATTCTCTCTCCTTCTCTCTCTCCCTCTTTCCAGTAGCCCTGTTTAGTCCCCCTCCCTTTTTTTGGATCGCTTCTTAGAAACTTGGAAACTAACTGTATTTCTGGTTCGAATAAAAAAATCTTAATTGTCACACACACACAGATAGATAGGTTTCGACTGTTCACCCTTGCTTGCTACTATACTGCCCGAAGATTCATTCTCTGTGATTTTATTAAAATTTTATTGCTCCCAAAACTGTGTGTTGTTTGGGTAGGCCTAAAGTGCGTTAAGTCAACGGGTGTGCATGCAGCGATCCGGGTGTAGGGGATTCTTTCTAATTTATTGGAATCGCTTTACTTCAACTTTCGCTCGCTCTCTCTCTCTCGCTGGCTCGCTCTTTTGCTCCCATTGAGGGTTCCAGCATAGTATTCTCAAAGAATTATAGCCCAGAAATCAAGCCCACACCGACGACTACGACAATAATATTAAAGTGAGACCATAAATTATGTTGCTGTGCTTATTTTATATAGGCAACAACCTAGGCCTTTGCTTATGACGGTGGTTCAAATTTTTGTTGTTTTTCGTGGCAAATTGCTGCTGCTGTTGCGCGCTGGTTTCAGCAGCCAATCAACGGCCAACAAAAACAAGATAATTGAATGGATTTGAAATCTTGGGTCCATCCCCCTCCATACAAATTCATTTTCAAATCTATCTGCTTCGTTTTCGATTGGATAATCCTCTCAACACTGTTCAATCAAAAGACACAGACAGACAGAAATCACACACCCTTGATACATGCTTTTTTCAGGCAACAGAGTAAAAGCAGGAGGAGGCAACCTCGTTCAGTCAATATGGATTACAGACACACGCACACACACACTCTCATGCACAGTGTATTCGCCAAATTTTTTTGTGCTGGGCGGGGATCATCTCCAGCATTGATTAGTTATGGAAAAAAAATCGAACAAGCGCGAAAACTAAAACTGAAACTGAAATGATCGTCGCCGAATGCCGCAATCATCCAGAATGATCACCACCACCAACAATATGTGCTAATATCAATTCTGGTACAGATTCCGGTTTTGGCGAACAACTCAAT